>DWQX01002902.1:0-19812 GCA_018245475.1 Pharmacophagus antenor
TTTTTTTTATTTTTTATTATGTCATACTAGATTCGCCTTAGTCTGGTGTTCTCGGTGTTGTGTTTATGAGAGATATATATATATATATATATACAATTTAAAGCCCTGACTTATTCACTGTCGGACATAAATATCAACGCATAGCCTAGACCGCTGGTCGTGGAGATATGAAATTTGGAGTGTTTTTTGTGTCGTGTAAGGTATATACTAAGGAAAGATTTTTGAATTTCCACCTTCGAGAGGAGAAAAGGGGCACTCACAATTTCAGTAATTTTCTTATTATCCTAGTCGATGGACTTAAAACTTATACATACCGAAGGGGAACTAATATTAAATAAAGAAAATAGCACGTGTAAAGAAGCGGGCGCATGACTGTTAGTGTTATATAAATTGCAGTTCAACTATCGTAAAACGTTTCTTATTAACCCGTTACGTCTAATCGCGAGCATTACATTGATGTTATTTGTCCTGTGGCGTTCGGTGCAAAGCGGAAGGCACGGCGCAAGCTGCGTCCGCCGTGGCACCGGATAAATATGCCACTTGAATTACATCAACTTCGCCGTAATCTTGTTAAGGATATTACAAAATTTCTCTCAAAGGCATATATTTAAACAGTAAACACCGCGATTGCTTCGTCGTTAAGATAACGTCACAAAAAACTAATTTATAATATTATAAATATTACACATTAATTATAAATAAATATGTTAATGCAATAAATAAAACTACAAAGCAATATTTTAACAAATAACAGCTAACAGACTGTACATTATATTAGAAAATAAATTTGTTTCTTCATTATCAGATGCAATATCCTTATCAGTTGTAAGGATACTACATAAACTATTTTATTTCGAATGTGTAGTGAAAATAATGGTTTATTTTTATTTAATAAATAAAAAAACAAGAATATAGTATACTGTGTTAAAAGCAAAATAAATAGAATTACCGGCGCATTGACCGTAACCAAACATTACGAAATACAAAAAAGTGTCGCGCTCGAGACTCGTTTTTACAAACAACGTCGCATGATCTCGGCCGGGTCATGACTTGCCTTTGACCTATAATAGCGTGCCATACTGGTTTTTTCCTCAGTATCGGAACTAATTTTAAGTGATGTTTACTTTAAGACAATGACCATAAGATATAAATTAGAATGGCGAGTAGAATAAGTATAACCTTATGAATATGATGAACTCCTTTTTTCTATGGACAAACTTTCACCGAATAAAGACTCATAAAATTTTGATTTATTGTACATTTTTATGCTATCTTTAACACACACATTTAATGTTACTTCTATAATTATGTATTTTTTCATTAATAAATATATTACTTCATAAATGTCCAATTAATTGTTAGTAGGAACATAAATTTATCAAGATTAGTTCATCGAACTATTCCATATGCAATCTATTTATAGTCATAACATGCATGTATGTAATTAGAAAATATACTAAAAATAAACAATATAATAATAAGCGTGAGGAAGTCTACCATATAAATACTATGTAGTACATATTTCATTGTACCTTGCTGTATACATCACAGCAAGGTACAATGTAATATGTTTATTTAAAGTTACATTTTCATAAATTAAAAGATGCTACATAACTTCATTAAAGGAATAAAGATAGTGCATTAAATATCTTAAATAAATATGATATCGCCACGTACCATTATTTATAAAACGTCAATTTAATTTATTAACAGGAGTTGTTCGCTCAGCTGCAATGGTCAGCAGAACGCGCACCGGCCGCGGACAGCCTACGGCGCGCCCTGGGTGGCGGTGGCGCCCGCTTCCAGCTCGGCTGCATGGCCGACGCGAGCGAATGCTTCGAGCACCTGCTACTGCGGGTGCACGCGCACGTCGCGGCCGGCAGCGGCGACAAAAGAGAGGACGATGCCTGCAGGGCTCCTCATTGCGTGCCGCACCGCAAGTTCGCGATGATGCTCGTCGAACAATCCGTCTGCAGCGCTTGCCAGGCGACCTCAGAGCCTCTACCTTTCACTCAGGTACGATTTTTATTGTTATCCTACTTCTTCTTTTCAATGTGGCGTTTTTCTACGATCTGCCGACCATTTACTTTTTATATTTTTCTTATTGTGCATTCTTTCTGCTAGGCGATCATCATAGCTGTTTACAATTTGTGACCGCAGTACGAAACGTAAATTCCTAAACTATAAGGTCCTTCATTTATTTCAATTCTCCCTTGCGTGACTAGGTAAAATATCCTCTTAAATTATACAAAAAACAGTTAACCTCTTATTTACATAAATGTTGGAACATTTGGCTTTTCAGATGGTGCATTATGTATCAGCTACAGCGTTAACTACTCAAGCTGCCTTTGGTGATCATGGCGACAGCTTTGGCACCTTACTACGAAAAGCTGGCGGAATGGGCGACATAAGGGATTGTCCGGTAAGAAGAAAATTATTACACTTATACATCAACTCTCAACCTATGATTGAAAGTTTAAATTTGTATAAAACTTTTGTAATGATTTTATATAGCATTAGTGTAACGAAAATATAATAAATTTACTGAACTCGAAGTTATTTTTTTACTTCCAGAATGCTTGCGGAGCAAAAATTCAAATATGTCGCACACTGATGAATCGTCCAGAAGTTGTATCTATTGGCATGGTGTGGGATTCCGAGCGTCCATCCGCCGACCACGTCGCTGCAGTATACGCGGCACTTGGCACAGAACTACGACCTACAGATGCCTTTCATGCTTGCGTCGACTGCGCATGGGCAGCCAGGGCCACGCATAGACTTGTTGGTCTAGTTACTTACTACGGCAAACACTATTCGACTTTCTTTTTCCATAGTAAACTACGTCTATGGATTTATTTTGATGATGCCGACGTGAAAGAAATTGGACCAGAATGGTCGCAAGTTGTTGAAAAATGCCGGAGAGGTAGGTTTCAACCCTTACTCTTATTGTATGCCGCTGTTGATGGAACGCCATGTGATACACGTCACGCGCCTAAGGAAGTCGTACCATTTCCTGCACCGGAGCCGAGACGAGCAATTACACCGGCACCGGAAAGACCGACTGCTGGGTTTGCAAGAAGGGCTATGACTCCAGGTCCCGATAACGATAGCGATTATGTAAGCAGAAAAGCAGTAGAGAATATGCTAGATGTTCAAGCAAGTCGACGGGCGCAATTGGCACGAAGTTTAAGTGCGAGCTCTGCGTCAGACACACAGGAAAGACCTAGATCTAGAAGAGATTCGGGGAACTGGAGCGGAGATCGTAATAGTGCATCATCCGCATCTTCTTCAACAGCGGACAGCCCTTATATGTATCCCAGAGGACGGGGTCCAGGAAGCATCCCTAGTAGTCCGACTAGAAAGGGAGAATTATCTAGCGGCGGATCTTGTGACACTGGTTATGATTCATATTCTTTGTCATCAACAGACAGCTTACCACAACAACAAAATCATAGACCACCTAATTTACAACTAGCACAAATACCAGAATTGACTACTCGGGGAGATTGTGATGCTCTTTGTTCGGAAGCTGACTCATTGCTTGAAAAATCGCGGCACGCAGAAGATGCAGCTGACTACGAAACTGCTCTTATTCTATGTGACAACGCCGCAGCTAAAGCAAGAGCTGCAATGGATGCGCCCTATAACAACCAACATACAATGACTGTTGCTAGAATGAAACATAATACTTGCGTTATGAGAGCTAGAAGTCTGCAAAGAAAGATGGCTGGAATGACACGACCGCCTGAAGTGCCACTATCGGTTCCAGTACGAAATACAAAAGGCGGTCTTGAAAATTCACCAACCATTGAAATTTACGCCACCTTACCCAAGAAAAAGAGCTCTTCAAAAAAGTCTTCAAAAAATCTAGAAGACGACATTGGTACGAATACAAAAGAGCGTCCTCCTAGACATAAATCTCGTGATGAAGAAAAGAGTCGAGATAAACGATCCAGAAGTGAGGACCGTGGAAGAACGCGAAAAGAAGTAGTAGCGACTGAGAAAAAAGAAGAACCAGTTGAAGACAAAAAAGCCAATAAAAAGCAACATAAAATTCGACGAAAATTGTTGATGGGTGGTTTGATAAGAAGAAAAAATCGATCTATGCCCGACTTAACCGAAGGAGCTGATGAAAAGAATGAATCTAAAAACAAAGATAATCGCGTTACATCCATCGATGATGCAGAAGTAGGTAGAAGGAAAGAAGACGATAAGTCAAATTTAAGTGGCTATCTCTCAGAAGGACATTTAGAGTACTCAGCTGCTAGTGGCACTAATCCTAATCTCGAGAGGAGCAAGTTGATGAGAAAAAGTTTTCACGGCAGTGCTGGAAAAATACTAACTGCAGCTAAAGTGCCACCACCACCGCCATTACGAACAACTTCTCAGCTTAGCGGGCCTAAGTTTGAAGCAGAAGTAATAGAGCATGGAATGCAGAATCGTCCACCGCAACCGTTACCGATCGTTAATCAGAGCGAATACTCTTATGTACAAAATTGTGAAGACAATGGCGGCTTCGTAGAAAAATACGGCGATGAACCCCAATCCTTACCGTTTTTACCTTCCTATGACGGTAAACCAGTCAACCACTACAACAGGCTTGATGACTCACCGTCTCAAAACTTCCTAACAGTTGTAACAAAGGCGATGGTTCATCAAGAGCAAAGTCCTGTTAAAAGAGATGCTATTCAAAATATACAGCCATCGCCCAGTAATATTCAAAATTTAAGTAACGCCTTCGATAATGGGGTGGATGTTGTAGACTTTGCGATGCCGATGAGAAGGTCGCCTCATATGTTCGAATTACCACCATACCCCAGTCCTATGAATTCAGTCAATCACTCTAGGCAACCAAGTGAAGAATTCCCTCCTCCACCTCCACCAATTGATTTGACGCCTCTACAGGAAGAATTGAATAAAATACAAAGTAATACAAATGTTATTCAACATTATACGGAAGAAGACAATGAAATTCCCAAGGGCTCCTTACTTGCTCAGTTACAGGAAAAAAGAAATCAAATCCTTCGAAACGACGAATGTGGTACTAGAAATAATCAATTGGAAACATCACAAATACAAACAGATACGTGGTTAAGAGAACTACAAGCTAAACAAGCAAGTTTAAAACTTAGGAGATCAGGTTCCCTTGAAGGCCAACTATCTAGCCCTAATGAAAATGGTACTAATCGTAATTTCGAAAATAATAACAATGTTAGAAACATAGCATCGAGGTTTGAAACTAGTTCACAAAATGTTTCAACAGAATCAGATAGATCACACGTCGGGTTCATAGGTATGAGTGGTAATAGAGATGTCATAAACTGTTCGAATCAATCAAGTACAGGAATCTATAGTCGACGGGCATCTTCTTCTTCAATTGATCCTAAACAAATGGACGATGAATATAACGATCAAAAATTGGCCAATAACAATAACACCGCTCCATACGGCGACCGTGGAAAACCGAAAAAGAAATCCGTGTCTTTCTGCGATCAAGTAATTTTAGTGGCTACGGCGGAGGACCAAGAAGACGACAGTTACATTCCAAATCCCATTTTGGAACGCGTCTTGAAGTCCGCAATGAACAAACCGGAACTTACAACGATGCCATTGCAGACTGAAAAACCGTCGCTGCAACGACAAGACTCTTTTGATAGTCAGTCATCACGATCAACGATATCGTCTCTGTCGCAGACTTCATATGTTCCTAACGAAACAGCACACGCTGAGTACTATCGTGTTCAAAACTACCCCACATACCAGCTTTTACAATCGCGTCAGCCGCAGCCTTGCAATCCACAAAAGCCAATTGGTGTACATGGAACTAACTTACCGGTTCAATCTCAAAATCAAGGCGGCGTAAACAATAATCAGATATACCAAACATTACCCGTTAGTTCACAGAACCCTCCGAATCCCATTCCATATAACCAACCTCCATCGGCTTATCAAAATCACAGCAACGCGAGCCCACCGAGCTTCAGCCAAAACCCCGCAAATAGACTGACGCCTACTGCTACGCCATATATATCTAAACATGTACCAAACATTCAAAGGCCTGTTCCGAATACGTTTCCACACCCACCGAGCCAATTACACGCAATTAATCAGACTCCAAATAACGCATACTATCATAGACTGCCTCAGCAATCATCTACAACAATTCCAAATAATTATCCAACAAATCGACAACTCAACCAGAATATACAGAGTAATAACTCAACTTACCAAAGCGTCCCCACCAATTCACCGGCCTATCAGAGCTATCACAACCCACCGACAAGCTACGCTAGCTCAGATTACTCTAGTCGATACCCCCAAGTGAATAATACAAACCATTATAGCGCTGCGCATTCACCTTATCAACGAGTGCCGCCACCACATGGCGACGTGCCCGTCGAATCTTATAACAATAGTAATTATCAAAAAACGCAAAACAATTATTACCTTGACAATAACGCCGGCAACCAAAGCCGTGTATCGGACGCGAGGCATTACTCCAATTCACAACAACGTTCCAATTACAATCAAAACCCTAACGGCGATAATAACATTCCAAGTAACGAGCCAATTTCTCAATATCAGTATCAAAACAATTACAATCCCTACCAACATTTACCACCGCCGAAGCAAATACAAAAGAAATCGGTGTCGTTTGAACCGGGAACAAAAGGTGGGACGGAGTCACCGATACCGCCGCAAATGAACAGTAATAGTTATTGTGGCGGCGACGCGCAGACATTATCATCCGCACAAAAATCAGTCTGCAGTTTGTGTCGAAAAAAAAGTGTCAGTGCGCCTGCTACGTACTGTCCGGATTGCGACTTCTATATGTCAAGGTTCAAACCGCGTTCATAGCATCTATTAAATCGTGATTTACTCATTATCTATCAATAATTTAGAATTTAAGAAGCATAAATAAATTGTAGTTATATATACATAAATTGACTGATCTCGTGAATGTTTTAGTTTTTATAATGCATGATATATAAATTAAAATTGCAAACTTAAATTGTATTTTTTAAGAATTTTTACCTGAAAATAAAATTTAATTAAGTATAACATTTTGTATGATATAAAATGTACGCTCTGCTACACGAAATAAAAATAATGCTAAAAACTTCGTCTTTCATTACCTACCTATTATTATGCATATATATATATATATATAAATACACAAAGTTTCAATATATATTAACAAAATGTGCAAACCTATATAATAAAAACCTATTTCAATATTCTCCGCATTAAAATCCTTAAATTGATTGCACTAATTTTTTGAGGGATTAAAATATTAAAAGAAAAAAACGTAGTAAATGTTAAAATATTTGTTTTTCAATAAATACTATTTAAAAATTAATTACATCTATAATTAAATTATAACTATATTTATATTTTTGAAGAAAACGTGTAATGCCTTTATGATTAAATTTGGTTACTAAAAGGTTACTGGTTAAATTTGGGTGTTATTTAAATATCAACGATTTTAATTGATTTTTTTTTAAATCCGTCACTCGCTCGCTTCACTGAGCGTGGTATTTATTTTATTTGATATTAAAATTATTCCCCCTCTAGTATATGACTCACTTTCGAGCCCATCAATTTTAAGAATAACAATTATAATTGAAATTTGAACCCTCTCTTTTTTAGTTTTCACTTTAAGGTGTATACACTTTAGGGATGAAATTTTGAAAAACCTTTTCTTAGTGTTAACATCTACTAATTACAAAGAACACATCCTCCAAATTTCTTGTCTCAACCAGGAGCAGTCTACGCTGTGCATTGATACATAGGTTAGTCGGTGAGTCCATGAATAAACACTTATTTATGAAATAGAATTCCGTGTTAAAATATATTACTTTAACTCGTATTCAGCATGCACCAACAAAGAATGATGATGAATACTGAATGTGATTTAGCGACCATGAATTAATTTTCAAATGTAAATATGGAATCATAGGTCTTTAATATAACTTCCGAAGTTGATATTACAGCGATGTACACTTAAGTCTGTCAAAAGTTTTAGCTAGTGAAAATACTTACGAATAAAAGTAACTCCAAACAACGAACCCTTTAAATATTTACTTACTATTTATTAAAACTGGATTCAGTTTATATATTTTGATTCACCTAAATATATTATTAGTTACACAGACCCCTCTGAGTTTCTTATAAGTTCTTCTCAGAGGAGGGCGGGTTGCGAACTGACAGTAATTAACATGTGACGATTAAAAGTGATTGTATAGATTCTAGTTAATAAAGAAAATTTGAGTTTGAGTAATCATTATTTTGCGGGTACTTTTTTCATTATTACCAAATGTTCAAGTACATAATTTAACATGGTAGAAATATGGAGAAATTTTAATTTTGTATGGCAATACTGAGGAGAGTAATGGTAAAAACTTCAAGTTGGCAGTTCTTTAATGGCGATCGTAGGTGACGGTCTGGTTAAGAGAAATTGACATTAGATTTATTATTTAAAACTTAGGTTATCGTGTTTACATAAACATGACCGGAATTTTACCTTCGTATCAACGCTTTGTGAACGGGGTCCCCGTACCGTCCATATCTCGTCGGTCGTTTCGACTGCGAGAAAAGTATTTGATTGCTTCTGTACTTTTGACATTTGCTATCGTATGGTTAGGCGCACTTTTCTACTTGCCAGAGTTTAAAAATTCTACTAGTGTGAACGACAGTGTCTATAATGTGTATAAACGTATTCAAAAAGCCGGTCCTGAGCTACTTATGCCTCCGCCTGTTATGCATAATGAGGTGGGAGAGTTTGCAGCCGTGGGAATTGTTCGTCACGGCGAAGGAGATGATCCTCATATAGTTGAAGATAGAAATCGTCTACGTGCAAAAATTGAAGAAGACATGGCCATGAAAGTTTTGGAAAGACCACAGTTTGAAGTAGCACCATCCGCATCGTCTTCTCGGGGACCTAGTAAGCCACCAGTCGATGCTATAGAAGAGCCCGCTGTGGAAACTATTGGTGGTAATAAGAATGCATCTCCCTCAGGTTTGAAAAGAGAAGGCTCCAAAAATACATATGTATCAGTTGCTCTAAAACCTGGCAGTGATCCTGAGCTGAAGCATAAACTGGAAACTGTTAAAGAGGTAAGATAAATAACAACATTTTATCAATTTAAAAATTAGTATTTAATTAGTTTTTTTTTAATATTTAATGTAATAACATACTTTTATATTGAGATCACTATGTCAAGTAGTGGCTTATTTACAGTTTAAAAAATATTTATAAATAGTGCTGTGCATAAAACATACTTTATCTCAAAATATTAAATGAAGTAAGATTTTAGGTTTTAAAATTGTTATTTTGAAGTAAATGTTTAATGTAAAAAGTTTTCTTTTTTATAAAGAAAATATTAATTTGTGTTATTATAAGTAAATAATTAACTTTTTAATTATAAGTCACCCTCTTTTAAATCTAAAATGCTACACACAATCACAAAAAATCATCTACTTTTTAATTTTATTATTTTGGAAAAAGAAATTAGTATCGATTTTAATTAATAATATAAGTAGATTTGGTGGTAGCCAACCTCCAGTAATTAGAGATACTGAAAGAAGAAAAAGAAATTTAATGATTAGTTACTTATTACAAAATGTATGTATGGTAAGCATGCAATGCAGTTGTAATAATGAATATTATTATAGAATGTGTATAAGTATATATCTGGGATCTATTTCTGCAAATTATTTGTAATATTGATACAGCAATGTTATGGAATATACTTCATGCTATACTATATCTAATATGTATTCTGAATTTTACTTTAAAGTAGGTTATTTATTATGCTTATATTTTCAGTAAGACCAGCTGTCTGCATTTATAATAATTATACTCATTCGTCTAAGTTGCTGAACTATCACTAGGTGGAGCGGTGTTGTAGTCACAATAATAAGTTAGCATATATTAAAACAGTAAGAAATCATGATAGTTTAAATATCAGCAATAGCAATTGTTGCTATTATCATATTGTTTTAATCAGTCTGGTTATTCAAAAGAAAAATTAAATTTAAGTTACATGACTTGCAATTATACCCATATTTTTTACTATGAAGTTTTGAGTAAAGAAGGTTCTCCTGGTAGTATATGCCTGATCACAAAATATGGTTCAGATGTTTCTTCAACATTGCAATAATCATTATGAGACATTGTACTTTATCTTATTACCCCAGTCATTTCATTTGCTACACCATCATTTAAACAGGACACAGGACACAGGTGCTGCAATGGTTTACTAATATATTCTTCATTTCATATTACATACCTGAAAACATGTTGAAAAGAATATATTACATCTGTTTGGATATAAATTACATTTATAATTATTTTCTGTGCTTTGAAATCATAAGGTTGAGTCATAAAGAACTTTTTATTCCATATTTATTTTTGCTCTTATTGAATAGTAAAATTATATTATTTCATAATTCTTATATTATTGATTTCCTTATAGCAACTTCCTGGCAGTTCATCAATTCCCTCCTTAATGAAAATTGGGTGGTTAAAATAGGAAGAAGTTTGAGGCTGCCTCACAGATTTGTTCTTAAGAATAGATTTTCATTCAAAATGTTTTGTAAAGAGCAGGAAAGATAGTAGTCTGCGAGTGCAAGAGCCGAGTATTAGAGTTGGTGTTATTAAATGCACAATCCCATCCCTAGTTCAAGAACTTTGACAATTCACATATGATTTTCATTATTATTTTCACTAATATTGTAAGATAAACATATTCCTAATTTGCTAACTTTTCCATATAACTATTGAATTTGAGGTACTTACAAGTTTTGTAATGTCTCTTGTTTGCTTGTGTGGATTTTACTCCAATATTGTCATTAAAAGGCTATTGCTAAAGTTATCAGAACAACCTGTTCTCTGTTCATCTTCTAAACCCATATCTCCAAGAACAGAATTTTAGCAATCAATTTCTAGCTGCAAAGGTTATTTCTCAGCCTACCTCTCTATATGCTGCATATTTTTTTAGCAACAACATTAGCGGTATTGTCTTTTTTAAAGTAGATAAGCATTATATGGCGAACAGGCATTTTTCACTCTCCATCTCAGAGAGAAAGAAGAATTTGAATTTAACATGCACAATTAAAAACAATTATCAAAAGACTAAAAAAATGTTCATCTATGTCATGACAATAAAATCTTGTTTGTTTTGGCTACTTATAGTGAGTAAATAGTAATACTGGATCCTATCTATCGGCACCGTAAGTTTTTTATGACTCAACTTATTACTTAACGATCGTGAAAAACATGACAGTAGATAATTGGGATTAATCAAGTAGGTCAATCTTTAAAATTTTAGTATAACGCAAATAACAAAGACGTTATTATCTCCAATTTATGTTTACTTAAATTGTAACACAATGATACGTGGGGTACGTGGTATACGTTTGTTAATAAGGGTCTCGGTAAGTTTCCACATGGGCTGGTATGACACTAATTTGGATGTGGTCGATGACCGACTGGCGCTCGCGTCGACGCAAGGTACCGGCGACTTGCGCTGTATACTGCTTTGAGTTACTACAATTAAAAATCATTTATTGTATGCTCTTTACCAATATCTACTAAGAACTTCTTAAGCGTTAAATCTTTCCTTTTTAACACTAGTCAAAATTATGGTTGTTTTTATGTTTCTCAAAATCGGTCATGACATGTCCTATACATTAAACAATGTAATGGGATGTTACTAAAATACAGAAATAGTATATGATACTGCATCAAGTGAACACTGAGTTTTATATAAGTAGTGTATATTACAAAATATTATGTTTGTAGTTTAAAGTACATATATGCGGCAACGTAATTTTCAGATGGCTAAACCGATTTTGGTTTGTTTTTTTTTGTTTCACTCGAGACTGGATTGCTAAAAGTGAAAATTCAGAATTATTAATCATCTTCTAATTTAATTTTTTAAGGTTCCGTACCTAAAGGTAGACAAACGGAACCCTATTAATACTCGTCAGTCAGCGGATGCTATCCCATGAACCGTAATAAGTAGAAAGTTGAAATTTTCAAAGATTGTTTATTTTTATTGCCGCTACAACAACGAGAAAATCTAAAATTAAAAGAAACGTGATTTTATTGGGCTTTATGTTACGGATCCTTGGCGGTTCGAGTCCGATTCGCACTTGGCGTTTTATTTAATATTTCCGTTTTTGTCAGGTTAAAGTATTATTTACAAAAAAACTTTCAACATTATTTATGTAATATAAAATCATGTAAAAAAAACTACGTATTTGAGATAATATTTGCGAAATTGATATCGCAAAAGAGTATTTTTAGACAATCTTTATTTACAGAATATGTAAAGCTATACCTATTAATTGTTAGACTATAATGACGTCATCTCCTAACGACTAGTACTTAGTCCTTGGTGTCGAATTACAAGTCCTCGAATCATTTTATTGCAGCAATACTGAATAATTAAACATAACAAAACATAACTATGTTATATATAATACATATGACTTAATATCTGCTGCCTATAATAATAATTAAAGCAAAAAAGCTCATATGAACTGAAATTAATAAATCATAATTGATAAGACTTGAGAAGACAACAAAGGTAAAATTAATTAATAAATATGTTCTATTTTTGATTTAACGTTTATTATTTAAGTGTGTGTTCAAGTGTCAATATAAGCACTTTATCGTAAAGAATACTAATGTATTAAACTAAATGAAGCAGCAGATGTTAATACAATGTGTTCAAACATTATAATAAACTCTATTCAAAATTATCAATTTCGTTATAGTTTTTAAGTCCTTTGTTATTATGAAAACTCTGTCCACATCGTACAAAAGTCTTTACAAATTGCAAAACATGTGTTTAGCGAGAGTCAATATGATCTGAAGTAAAAGTTTTATTGACAGTTGTTGGTGATTAACCCATTGACTACCACGCAATTCTACCGCGCCATGCCCTGGGTGACCACGATTTTATTTGAATAATATATGATGAAATGATCTTATTGTTAAAGTCATATTTTTTAATAACAGTGACTTTAATTTTTTTTAATCGTGCTTATTTATTATACCTAACTGAAATGGCCATTTGCAGCCCATCTAAACTTGTATCACCACTATGAGATATCTCATAGTTGGCAGTTTCTGTACAGGCGTTTACTTCGAGTTTTCACACAGTTAACAGACAATGGGTTAAACGGTATTAGGACGCAATGTCATCGTTTATCTGTTTACCACATCATGCTTATGAATGTAGGTCGCGTGGCACATCTCCAATTAATGTTTATAATTTGGAATGCTCCAGTAAACCGTGCATGATGATGTTTATTGTTCAACAAGCTGGATTACGTAGACTTTTTCCTGCAAGTGTGTTTATTACATCCGTAGATATGTGAACGCAGATGGGACAGTACTTATTAATCGTAACTGTCTTGAAAATCGATTTAACAGATTTTACAGATTTTGAAATATGTCTACCAAATTCCATTTAAATGATTTTGATAATGAGATATGTTAGTGGTGTGTAGAGTTTATACCATCCATTTTTAAACTTATTTGTTCTGAAGTAGCAACTTTGACGTTTTAAGATGTTCAGTCGAAATGTTGCCAGAACAATAAATTCTGTGTCTTATCTAATTGCCTAAATTATGCTTTACATCATCAGTTGTATACCAAAGAAATTTTCAATAACATCGGTCTGCTACTTTGGATATTTGCCGGCTCAAGCAGATACATTAACCATGCCATGTATATCATGTAAATATTCTGAAGTTAAATGTCATTTTAATATTACATAAAGGTGCTTAGGTCTAATGATATGCTGCTAGATATTTAAAAAAATACTATTGGCATATTTGCGACACATTCTTATCACTTTGTTTGCCATTTAAAAAAAACTAGTAAATAGCACGAAAATATATGAACAGCAAATTAAGACGACATTCATGTTATAATTTTAACACAAGCTACAAAATGTCGCGTCGTTTTTTTGCATATTTGTAATTAAGAAGAGGCTGATGACCTCGTTTTTTTATAACATTTGATTTTCATTTGCATAAAATTATAAGTATAACTCTATTATTTTTTATTGAAATTCGGTCTTCATTTGACTTCAATTTCACGTGATAATTGGAAATGAGGCCAAAGATGGTGAAGCGTGCTCGCCTAGAAACTGACTCACGTGGTTAGAATACCGAAAAACAGTATGTTGTTATGGCGACAGATTGATAATATCAGGCTGGTAATTAGTGAAGCGGCTTTGAAAAAACTACTACCTACCTACACAATGGAACTAAGAACCTCGGAAGTAAAAAGATGTATACATCTCCTGATTAGTCTTAGTTCCTTTATGTTGTCACTTTATTGAAAGTTTCTATATATTTAAGAGTTTCACTGTTTTTCTGACAAAAGGAAAGAAAACTTATTGTTGGGGAATAAGGTTGAAACAATTGTTATTCTTTCAATACAACCGTGAACTTATTTAAAAGGAAGTTTTGTTTATTCAAAACTTGTTATTTGCAAAGAGTATGTTCTTTTTATAGTTTCTACATTTATTTTAAAACATTTGTAATTATTGTCGATATCGGTAAGTTTATTATAGATTCCGTCATGTAATTTGTATTACTTTATAAAAGAATCTAAAAAACCTTGATATTTCAAGTATCGCTTTTGATTTAAAATATATTATACATTAAATTACCTCTATATTTTAAGTGTTCATGAACGGTACATTGTCTTACTATTTTTTTGTGTATATATTACCTCTCTGTATTCAAAGCGTAAACAAACGGAGGCAGTCAATAAGTAATAAACCTATACATCTGAGTTTTTTTTTTGATAACTTGAAGTATACCAGATTTCATCGTCACCATCTGCATGATTGGCAATTTTCTACTGTGCGCTACCATCCCGTGAAAGCCAGACCAAGAAAAGAGCCTTCTGCATCTGTAAAGGTCGGCAACGCAGTTGCGACTCATATTCCTTTAGGTGAACCGCTCGCTTGTTTGCCTACTTTTCCTGTTAAAAAAAAACAATTATTATGTTTATGTCAAAAAAAACCGTCAATCGAATACCCATAACGCTCCGTGTGCGGGACCTAACGGCACTAACATCGGCGGCGTCGGTAGCGACACACTTTCAGCAAAAAATGTCAGAGACACTCGTAAACACGCGCACGAACAGGGCTGCCAGGTTTCTAGCACGACCGACTGTTGTGTTTTTACATGTAAATGAATCCAATTCAAATCACTATATGTTGGACAGTGATCGCTTCGTAACTACGAGTGCATCAAGAGTTTTGTGTTGCAATAAGGAACAGTATTCACAAGTAGGTTACATATGTATTCAATTCGAGCACTTGCGTGCATATTTTGTTAATAAATTTACCTTTGTATAGATTTATTCTAATGCGTGAGGTGCTTTACTCAATGAATAACGGATTAAGGTTAATTCTATTTATTGACCTACGAAATGATAAAATATCATCTTTTTTTCCCTTGTGATATTATTGAGTAATAATGTACTAAAATGATTATGATATAAATTTCTCGGCAGCCAAGATGGTGTCACTTGATATGTAGAGAAACGTGAAAAAATGAGGTATAATTTAAAAAAAAAACACTTATGACCAATAAACTAATACTTGGGTGTATTTTCATATGATGTTAAGTAACAATGAGTTGGAAGACGGTGAATCGCGCTTAGCCGCAATATGCTGGCTCTCAGATGCATGCTAAAGCACAGCAAAACTGTTATAACGGCAGATTGGCATAGAGACATGCAGTTACCCAGGCGAGTTGAGGAAAACCCCACTACTCTAACTATACTATGTAGCTCAGAAATTGGATCAGTCCTTGATTATAAGGCAAGTGTTTTCCTTACTACTCCATGCAAGTAGACAAAGTACATATCAGAACAAAATATATATATATCCAAAGTTGTGAAGGATTCTTTAAAGTTAAATCGATCATCATACTTGTAATTTCAAAAGCCGAGTTTCTAGTGAGCGAGCGTACGTAAACGGTTGTTTGTTGTCTGCTGCATAAAACCGATGACCCATTGGATATTGAAATTAAATTGCTTGGCAACCCTAAGCGCGTACCTATTAGGGTATCTGACTTTCATAGTGCTAATAAATTTCTTGTTACTTGGCTTTTATGAAGTCATTGTATGATGTTAATGGAACGTAATTCACGAGTTTGGTCCTAGTTAATATCCTATAAGGAAAGGTCCTGGTGTATTTTTTCGATTCACAAATTATATTATTCTTTTCGAACCGGTATGAGACATATTGACACTAAACGTTCAAATATTTAAAAGACACGATCACGTCACGTAATATTATTTTTATATTTTTAACAGACGTCTACATTGACACTAAGCGTTCACGGCTTTTTTTTACATAAATATACATGATCTATGTGCCCGTTGTGATTAAACCGGTTTTTATGGCGGAATCTAACAATGTTCCTTATATTAAACTAATTTGTGATTTAAATAAATATTTTTTGATGTTTTGAGCTATTAAATAAATCTAAAATGAGCTTTTAGGATTTTAGTTTTCATTTTGATGAAAATACGATGGGTTTCTATTTATATATATACACAACACTTAATTTAATATAAATACTACATATCCTGTAACATTAAAGCAGACTATTAATTAATTACTTGTTAGATTGCTGATTTTCCATGTTTGTGTAACATGAACTTATACACAGGATGTTGACAACGTAACATCGTTTCAAAAAAGCAAAGAACAACATTTTTTTTTTACAGATATAATAAATCGAAACGTTTTTGTAAATTTCTTACGCTGCATCTCGCTTACGGATTGTACTATGTTCACTCTTCGTTGTAATGTCGCATAGTGCTTTGTACGTTTTCTCTATTATTATAGGCCGCATTTTCTTACTCAAAACATTGTTTTAATACCCATGGTTACTATAAAATTCTTATACTTTTTAATTGAAATCTTATTATGTTACTTGTAGTCAACATATTATTATTATGTTTAAAACAGTACACATTCTTCAATGAAGACACTTATAGTAAGTGATAAAATAATTAAGTTAATAAATACAAATTATTACCTAGGTTAAATAATAAAATCAAACATCCATAGATTATGTAATTTACTTAAAGCAAAAAAATCGTTATGAACACACTATGCTCTTAAAATAATATTCAATCTCTAAAACATAGGAAAAGTGATGTTCAAGTAATAGTTTTTTCGTAATACAGCATTTGTTAGATCCAATAAGTAACCACTTATATTTTTTTAAGGGAAAAGTACAAGTCAATGTAGTCTAAAATTAACAATTGTTTATATCTATGCCGGCACATGAAACACTCACTCGGGTAACCACAACATCCGTAGCGCGGTGTTATGTTTAACGGAAGCGAAGAGAAAGTGACTCTAAACGGTGCGGCAGTACTTCATTCATCACTTTCCATTACGCCATTCCAGTGCTTACCGATTTAGATTGAATTTATCCATTGGAATTGATAACTTGTTGCATCTATGACTTGTTTTTAGTGTTACGAGGCCAAATTTCGTTCGTAAAGTGAAAATACATTATACCGTTATTTAACATTATTGCATCACAATAGATTCTATTGATACACATACAGATAGCTTCTATTGTAATACAGGTAGCATGTTCAATGTCATAGGGGTAACCAGTGACCCTCATTTTAGGACAGTTAAAATTAGAAAATTTCAACATATATTGATTTTTCATTATTAAATCGTTAATATAATAGTGTGAAATTCCCGTATATATCATTTAAAAATACAGACATTACATTTTCGCATATTAGAATATGCACCGTGTCAAATGCTCGGCGTTCAACGCTTTGAAATATTTAGTCGTCTAACTGTTACGTGCAAATATTTTTCAATTACTTAAAATCAACCCGATGTGGCGTACATTTGTAATGACGTTATAATTCAACAAACATATTTTTTCTGCAAGAATTCGCCGTTTCCTGTCGTATGGAGGCTCCTTTAATTCAATGCTATAACTGGACTAGTTTTTTAAAAAAAAATGAAGAATTTGTTGATTGTTAGACCACATCGTCGAAAGATGTTTTACTTATTAAGAATAGTTTAGAATAATTGGTATTAAGATTATATGGGCTCTGCTAAACTTGAAATATTTAACCGTTTAACTGTTTAAGTCGAATATGCTCGTTATTAAGAAAAAATATTGCGTTCATGTTATAAAACAATTAAAAAGCTATATTTTTTTTTCTAGAATCAAGAAAATGATAGAGCTTTTAAAAAAATATTAACTTGAGAATGTTCGGTTAGGCCTGTAAATTTGTTTATCAATAAGCATTAGCTTGTATTCAGTTGAAAAAATAAGCTCAAGGGGCAGTACCATTTCAAACCGGTTTTTTCAAATCGATGAGTATTTTGTATTTCTCAGTTGATAGTGTATGGTGTAATAACTGAGAGTACTAAAGCTAAGAATCTTGTGAATTTTAAGGATAGGAAAAGTAACAGGAAGAGTTAAATATCTTTGTGTAATAAAATTGTGAAAAAATTGTGTTTGTTAACGACGAAAAAAATTAAGATTTTCTTAAAAATCAAAAGGCGATGTATGATTTTTGTCTCAATTAGTTAATTTTACAGCACAAAAGTTTTACGTTCTCGCCGAGTATACTCGTCATCGTTGAAAAGTAATTAAGCAGACAGAAAAAAAATTCGAAACATAAACAATTTAAGGGTTAAATGTGAAATTTTCTCATTACTTAGAACCGATTCGGCTATTTATTCATCCTCAAGCTTAGTATTACTTGGTTAAATAAAAAATAGAAATCTCAGCGCTAAGTAATTGAAATACTTTACTTGCATACTTAGTTTCGAGGCAGATTGGACATGAAAGTTGTTTTCAGTGTGGACTTAAGTAAAAACTAATTAGGTGCCGAATCTGTATTCGCCCCTAGTAGCTCCGTTACTTATGACATCCATTTACTTAATTGAACCTATATTATTTTCCTTTGATATCCCATGTTTTTCATTAGAGCACATTTAAAAATTGCGTCACTTAATATTTTTATACCATTACACGCTTAGTGCAACTGCAAATTGTAAAGGCTTTATTCCTCCATTGTATAGATTTGTATGTAGGAAAAAACTATGGTCTGAATTTGTTTGTATTCATAAAAGCCTATGATTTACATTTTTTAAATTTAATATTGTTTGTCTACAGGAAATGGCGATGATGTATCGATATTGTTTTTTAGTCGCTATAGATATTTATAGACCCATATGCACATGTTTTTCAATTCACACACATAAGGAAAACGTTTATTTGGGTTAAAGAAATGTAAGTAACTTATGAAACCTCAGTAATGCATTATTTTACACGAAGCTAGGGAAAAAAGTGTACATGAGTTACATTACTTACAATTACAACGAAATATGTGGTAATTTTGTGGAGTTATTTCCATATGCCGTCATTATCATTCACGTAAGAATATATGCGGCCGTAGCGACCTCTAGAGAAATGCATAATACAAATTTTGATTTTTTTAGAGATTTGTTTAAAATGTAACGCCTTTTTCTCCATTCCAAATATATACACGGCTTGAAAATACTGTTGTTTTCATTGCATTCTAAATCTTCATTACTAGATAGGGAAGATAGGTAGAACGATTTTCACATTATAGCTGTTTTTGTTGTTGGTCATTACACTGCCGGCCAAAAGTTTGAGACCGCCTTGAATAAAATACAATATTGAATAAAACTCCAAAAGTTAGTGCTCTACAAATTATTTATTTACTTTATTAAATAGGGAACTTGTTAT
>DWQX01002903.1:0-19804 GCA_018245475.1 Pharmacophagus antenor
TCTATAGTTTGTTATGTCCACTAACGTTGACCAGCTTGGTAATAAAGCTGTGCGCGTGTGCAGTTTTGGCGGCTGCGATAAGTTCCGCCTCGGACACGTTCTGCATGCCCAGCGTGATGTTCTCCTTGATAGTGCCGCTGAACAGCACAGGCTCTTGTCCCACCACACCTGTACCGCATACAGTATTGGTATAATATCGGAGTCTATAGCTTATTGAGTATGTTATGGCACGAAGAAACTAGAAAGATAAAAATAGGACTTACGTGCTGTAATGATATGACCTATTTCAGCAGCGACGTAGTAATATTTTCGTTTAAGGATCTTTACAAGACACGAAAATATTAAATAATAGATTAAAGTCAGAGAGTCGGAGCATAAAAAAGAATACTGATAAGTCATTTATCCGACAAATAATGATGCAATTACCACCATAGCGTAGTGGGTTATAAAGGCATGAGGTCTGCCACGCAACCACATATGGATAAAGATAAGGAAATCACCTCATTAAATTCCAGGGCCACATAAGCAGTGAAGTTCCACTTTCTTTAGTATCCGCCTGCTGACCACAATCAGTTTTATTAGTAGATTAATAAAACAGCATTGCAGCAATGTTTTGTTTGAAATCACCCAAATTTCCAAATTTTTGTATGAAATTTACATTAAGACCGAGTTAACGAAAAAGTAGGGACAATTTTGTCGTGCTATTCGTGATAAAAATAAAATCTGTTTTCAAATTCTCTGACAGCATCAGATCGTTCGGTCCGTCGTCCATATTAAGCGGCGCGCGCTCACCGATGCTGCGGCGGTAGTGGTGCAGGTGTAGGGTAGGCAGCGGGTGTCCGTCGACGGTGATGGTGCCGCTGTCCGGCTCGTAAGTGCGCTGTAGCAGCTGCAGCAGCGTCGACTTTCCGCACCCGGAGCCGCCCACCAGCGCGACCGTCTCGCCCGCGTTCACCCTCAGGGTCAGACCCCTCAACACCTGATAATAGTGTTACAAAAAAAAATTTAACATCAAAGATTTTCATCCAATCAAATTGAATTGAATTTGTTGTCATTTCTTCAAAGAGGGCGCTTTGCGGACTGTCAGTAGTTACACGATTCACGACTGAAGTTATTTATACATATCCAATATATTATAGAAATTTCGAGCTAAAGATTTATTAAAGTTTTATTAATAGATAGCGTTTAAATAAAACAACATAAAATTATAAAAATTAAAAGTGCAACATTTTACCAACAGATGGCAGTTTAAAAGATTTAATTATCTATTACAGCATAATGATTTTTTATACAAGACAAAAATCAGTAGAGAATTAATTTTACCTTGACATCGGGTCGCGACGGGTAATTGAAATAAAGGTTCTCGAAGACGATGTCACCGCGGAATTCGCTGGGCTTGACCCCCACGTCCAGGAGCGCATTCACGCGGGAGCGCCTCTCGAGGAGATTGAACAGCGACTTGGCGGCGCCGCGCGCTACCGAGAACATCTCCAGGTGAGGCTGGCACATCGTGATGTTCTGCGCCGCCATGAACGTGCAGAACAACACCTGAGAACATCGTTCAAAGTTAACGAATGTCACACACGGTGTAATAGAAGCGCGATACAATACAATACAATATACTAATTTCATTCCAGCTTCTGTAAACGTGAAAATCAATGTATCAATTATCTACACATCCATATATCGCTAGTATAACGCCATAGATCATTCGAACTATCACTGTAAAGGTTAGCTTCATGCTATGTTCGTGCGTTGAATAACGATTCTAGACAATGTTCAACAATGATGATCTATTGGCTGAAATAATATAAACTTATTCACATAGACGAATTGGTTGTTGTTACTAGATGACGCTGCAGAACGCAATTGAAAGTCGGATTGATAGATATTTTGAGTGGGCAAGTATTTTCACGATATTTTAATCTGCCAACAGATGGCGTTACATTACGTCAAATGCAAAATTTTACAAGCGATTGCGATGATAATTTGTTTTAACCGTCTGCATATATTGGCTCAACTAGTTACGGATCATATTGAAAAAAAAAATATATATGTACGACTTAATATAAAATAACAACGTAACTGTACAAAGCGTTTTATTTGTGTAGCGAAAATTAAAAAGAGAATAAAAAAAATGTTATACTGACGGTGACCATGATGCCGGGATGGTATTCCCGCTCCGAGGGCGGCAGGGGCAGGTCGTTAGCGACTAGCGCGGCTCCGTAGGCAAACACCACTGCGTTCAGACTGTAGGTGAGCAGCCAGCCGAATCCCGCGCCCGCGCTCGCCCACACCACGCGCCGCCGCGACGCCACCGACGCCTCGCGCAGCGCGGCCGAGTACCTGCCGAATAGTTTTTAACATTTTTAACTTCCTTTAGTTTATATAGCTTATCTCCTGGATATTATTTGCATTGATTTGATTACTTGGAATAGATTTTCCTGACTTAGTACCAAGTACAAAAGCAAAATCAAGTCCTACACGCAGATGTTTATACTGTTCGAAAAATAATATTTTAAGAGGATTCAGATATTGGTGCCCAATATGCAAGGTGATATTATGTGCTGCACCTTGCTTTAAAATTTTTAGTTTTGTAACTAAGATTTCTTGAAATTCAGTTGAATTTTTATTGCTTCTGTTTTCGTTCCTATAATGCCTTAATTTTATCTTTATGTAATATTTATTTATCGATGAAATGAATTTTGTTAGTTAAAAACGATATTCTTAAAAACCAACACGCAACGTTTGATTTTTAACCACAATTGCATACTTTTATATGCAGAAGCATTTTACTCTGTTTATGTTGAGTATACTTGTCTTCGCTGGACAAAAATTAAGCAGGCAGACAAAAGTTTTTCGAAATAAAATTGAAAAGTTAAAGGTTTAAATGATTGACTTTTATTGATATAGAACTTTGGCGATCATTCATTGACTATTAATACCCAGTGCAATTTGAGGACCCCAAAAGTACTGGAATTTGTGGTCGAGTTGATTTGTACCCGCCTGGCTAAGTACAACATTCAATACCAATAAGCTGCTGTAACAGTATTGTGTTCTTCCGGCAGCTATTCATATGACAACGGGAGTGTTCTGAGCGGACAGACTTCAGCATCTACGGCCTGAATGTCAGTTAAAATCTTCGGAAATTGTGATTAAATGTATGGATCTGAAGGTTGCGTGTTCAAATCACTTCGGGGTCACCGGTTATGGAAACAACTTTGGTGATCGGTAGCGGTGCTTTATTGCGCTACACGCAATTAATAGAATCACAATTGACAATTAATCATTCGGTACACAATGTTACGCGCGACTATTCCGCCAGCTTACAACTCCTCTATCCGTGCGCCGCGCGACAATGGTATGCGAAATCATTTGATGAATGTTGCAAATTAATTATGTCAATGAATATTATGTTGTTGTCAACCTTTCAACTTCCAGTTTCTCGCCAGCGTAGGCTCGCACGGTGCGCACTGCTGCTAACGCCTGCTCCACCAAGCGCCCTGCCGCGCCGTACCGCACCACCTCCTCGCCCGACCAGCGGGTCTGTTTCTGCACAACGCGTGAAACTATGTGACGCACAGCTAGAGCATATATGCAGTGACGTAATGCTAATAAACAATAGATAGTTTTTGAATTTAATTTAATACAAGAGTAATGCTGTCGAATAAATGGGATCTTTTCCTTAAAAGAAAATGCACATACATATTGGTATTGTGAGAAGTTACGTAGGCTTTCAACGGCACATTCTGCACATCGAATCATATTTTACATTGCTTAGGTGCCGTTTTACTTCGGTTGGCGTGCTTCATCGCCTTAATAAGTAATAAATGGTACTTTTATATTATCCAGTTGTTCATAAGTTTCCCCGATTATTTAGTGACATTGGATGGCAGTGTTCATATAGTCAATGGAGATTATAAATATCGGCAGATCGAAGGTAAAATTGAAGGGGGGTTGAATGAATCGTTACCTTGGCAACCATTGCGGCGACTCCTATGGACACTGGCACCAATGACAGCGCGGCCAGTGTGAGCTTCCAACCGTACATCAATGCCAGGGTGCAGGAGAGCATCACGGTGCCAATCAGATAAGATATCATCGCGACTTGCTCGCCTACGCCATGCCTGAGCTTGTCGGTGTCTCTGTAACGAAACCCTTACGTCACTTTGACATGTACATACATATTCATGATATTTTTTTATCAGTTATGGTCTCACGTTTGACTTCGATTATGCGTTATAAGGCTGGCGGGTAAACCAATGTGCCACGGAGACAGTAAAAAAAAATATAAAATTAATTGTAAAATATTTATTATATCGTAGTAATTTATATTAGCAGTAAAACAACAAAAAATATATATACAACTTCATTAGTAGTTTAATTACTGTAAAAAGTAATTATCACTGACTACTAACTACCATGAACTGGTTTATTAATAATATTTTTAGAAAAACACGCGTAGCCCTGTTGTTATTGTGATATATTTAAGTTATATGACAACAGATGGCGCTGTGCGGGCTTATTCGGAATGCTTTAAATATGTTACGTACTCAGTAAGGCATGAGGCGAAATTCATGGTGGTGTTGGTGTCAAAGAATGCAATCTCTTGGCTGAGGACCGACCGGAGCAGCATCAGGCGTACTCTTGCTATCTGCGAATGTAGTCATCTTTTTAATATTTATTATTAATTGTTACTCTGTTATGGTTCATAAGTATAGAATAACGTTTTAATGTGTACAGACAGTTTCATAAAATTTAAAAACGCAGACATCGATGTGGTCTCAATGTATGCTACTGTAATTATTAATGTTGTAGTTTTGTTAATTTTTTTAATTAATTTTGTTTCATGTGGTATTGTAATTAAGATGTACAGTTGTTACGCTATGAAAGTTGGATTTGTTATGTAAGAACTGTTGAGTTTTATAAAGTTTATTATTACAAATATTATACACAGTACACTGTGAATACAAGTTTTTTTTTTAATAAATAAATAAATGGACTGTCAATATTAATAGATATAAAGGTAGATGACAATCGAACAAAAAGTTGTCTGTAAATGATAAGTGGAATAAATGATGTTACAATCCGGTTGGTATTACGGATAATTTGTTACGAAATATAATGTTATTCCTAACCACTTAGTGGAATTGAAGTTGAAAGGAGCACATAACCGTCCGTAACAATTATAATAACATTCTTTCACAAGAAATTTAACCGAAGAAAAAACAGGTGTATCAATCAATTACTACCAGATAAACAATATCTCCCCCATTGTATAAAAAATTAACAGGACACGCTAATCATAATTATTATTAATGTTTCTATAAAAGTTTGTGTCAAATTAAACACTAACAATTCGATCAGAAAGTTCTTTAAAAATATTTCTCGAGCCCCATGTGTTGTGAAGCTTGCATGATGGTAAAGGTTTTTTAATCCTGCCTGGCCAGCTACCACCCTCAACGTCAATCTGTCGCCATAACAGCGGTGCTTTGGCCCGCTAGTCGTACATTTGAGAGCTAGAATATTCTAGGTGACAACGTTTCACCGTCTCGTTGATGTCGCTTAACCTCTAATTGCCCAATTGAAGTTTATCAAAACTTTCAAACGACCTTTTAAAGTCATATCATTTTTGCCTTTTAATAATTGTATGCGTAAAAACAAGAACAAAATCCACTTTATGTATAATAACAGATTAATTAAGAAACACATCCCATGGCAACTTGTATCAACATTCATGTTTACATTATAAAAGCATTTATTATGTAATTATTCATGGACAATTTGCCAATCAATTGCATCATGCGGCTGCAAACGTATTTATTTACATTAGTGATATGACAGCTCGTTAAAATCTGAATCCATGGATAGGCATTTCGAGTGGTAGGATTTTTTATCGGAGCTTAACACGACCATAAATGAGATATGAAGTTAACTGACATTGAGGCCGTAGTCGGTGAAGCGTGAGCCCAGAATCTGGCCCTCACGTGACTACCGGACTATGATTGACACAGCAACGCTGTTATAGCGGCATGTTATTGTGGGCGGTGGCCAGCTAAGTGAGTTCAAATAAACCCTGCCACTATCTAGACTCCATTATGAGTAGTAGAGATATGTGGCTACGTAATGTTACAAGGTAAGCGGTAAGCCAATGCGCCGCGGAAGAAATCGAAGATGCGACAGTAGTTTTGGTCTATTGTCTATTGGGCTAGAGATAGTAAGTAAAGGTTACCATTCTCGCCGCGGCGAAGTTGCAGAGTGTGACGGCGATAGCTGCAGCAGTAAACTGCACCAACATGATGGCCACGCTGGTCATAGCGAACGCCTTCGAGTCCTCCACCAGGGCGTCCATGTGTAAGGAACGATTACTGGCCGTCCTGGAAGCAGACGTAATTTGAATATCAGATGAGTAATTTTATACGTCGTCGAATGTTGCACATTATTTGTAAAGTTTTAGTGTTCCACATTGTGTAAATATTATTAGAGAGTCTGGTGACGTACTATAAAAATATCCACGCGATGTTGAGCTGAAATATTAAGTAATAAAAAAATCAGTGGTGTGCTAACTATGAACCAGTGGAGTGCCTAGAGAGCAACTTCAAACACTTAAATATACACATACATAGTGAAATTTATAGTGAGATGTGATAATGAGATATTTTAATAATTATAACAGTTAATTGAGAAGCTTTTAGAATTATGACTTGATAACGAGGCGTATATGGTGGAAGCGTGCTCGCCGGGAATACTTCTGGGACACACCTGTGTGACTGCTGGAATACAGTGATGCTTTTATGGCAAAGTATTGGCTTTGAGGGTAGCATTTAACCAGGCGGTGTAGAAAATCTCTGGCAACATCCAGACTCCACTACTCCCGAGTTCTAGAGTCAGCATCGAGCAGGCTTCGGGTCAAGCTATCATCATAGCGTAGCGTTGGAGGGATTTATGCTCTTAATGAAGATCCCGCAACTGCTCCAAATCAGTGAGAACAATCGCTGGGAAAGGGGGGGGGGGTTCTGGGCAGTGTGTAAAAAGCACACATAATCCTGATTGCCCACCAGAAGGCAGTATCTTTATCTATCAGTATGCTTAGAAGATTTACCATCGACATCGAGAAAAAAAAAGGGTAACAGACCCTTGCGAATATCTGTAACACTAACACAACCGCTGCGCCACCGAAGATCTGTATGAAGCGGAACTCCTCCGGCGGCTGCTCGGCGCGGTGGCGCTGCACGAAGAGCGCGGTGATCTCGCCGTACGCGACCACCGCCAGCACCAGCCCGCCGGCGCACATCCAGCCCAGTATCGCGCCGCACAAGGTCGCCACGCGCTCGCCCCACGTCGAGTAGCGCCACTGCGAACATCACGCAAACGCGAATCAACACGAGATCAGTAAAAAAAAAAACCCTAGATAGGAAGTTCTGCATACCAACTAATATGCATTTCACCTAATCTTTTATACTGCTTCCGCTAACATTGTTTCATATCTTTTTTTCTATGCAAAAAATGAAAAATAATATTATAATAAATTAAATTACAATAACGAATAAAGTTTACACACAATAAAAAGGATACCATGAAAATGTGTCCGTAAATCTAGTGTTAAATATACATTTGTAAATAAATATATAGTTGTGGTTTAATTGAATAACGAAATATTTTCAATAGAACAGTTTTAAAATATTTTTTTTATACTTTAATATCTATAGCCATATAAAATACCTAATCTTCAGAAGCAACTCACATTTGTTTGTTATATCATAGACAATCTCAGTACTCGATCAGTATTCAAATGAATTGCTGTACAGATTGTAAAATATTATACGATTAACAACAAAAAACCAAATGTGAAGTTCTTGAAAAGCGGCTGCTGCTGTTGGGTTCGGAGAAGCTTTCGCTGTTAGTCTATTTGACGACAATTACAGCTTCTTCCGATATCGGCTCACTAATCCGCTGATCCGTGAGCTCACCCACTAAACTACACTGGCTGGAGGAGCTGGCTTAACCTATATGTCTCTATGGCAAGCAACGTGATTGTAGAAGACGGTCGTGGACTCTGAATATCGTTTGTCTGGCACGCGGTCAGCGGGCGGCAAAAACCGCCCGGGGATTCGGATGTATCGTGTGAAGCGCCGGGAGAGGGGACGGGGGCGGTCTTCCTTTACCACAAGGGTGAAGCCAGCGTCATCTTCGTCCTTTGTGGACGGAGGAACTGGTCCACCTCCATGACGGAAGCGCTCGGCGACTCCGCACCATATGTGTGCACGACCAGTTACCCAAGATCTAAATTTCGTTGTTGAGAATTATACAAACGTTTTCGTAATATTTTTTTTGTAATCTATATAATTATGATTGTTATTTTTTTTTATTAAAAAGAAATACTTTTTAATTTAAAAATTATCACGACGCAGTTAACTGGTTGAACAAATGATTACTTCGCGGACAAAAATTGACGATACGGCGGTATCTGACGGTCTTCTTGTTTTTTCACCACAAGACGGCATAGCGTACGGTAAATAATGATATTGCGGAAATATAATTTTCTCGGTATTAGAACTAGCAAAATGTAGTTACAACGTTCGTGGAAGCCTGCGGTACGGCTGCTCCCACGAAGCCACCCAGTGACTCATGTGCAAATTGAATACCTAACTTTATTTTTTATAAAGTATTTTTACATACTTGCCACTGAAGTTACGTTTTTCCTCGTCCACGTGAAAAGAAATATTATATTATTCTTAGAACAAATAAAACCCACGGGGTTTTTTTAAATAAAAAAAAATATAACGCGAAAATTCGAAATTTCATTAACCCTTTGAGCACATTTGACGAGTGAGACTCGTCATCTGTTTACTTGGGCGAAGTTACGGTGGACGAGTCTGACTCGTCATCTGAATTTGAGTAGTGGGCGTTGATTTTTGCGCCACCCCACCTAGTTGGCGTTGATCGCAAACAATTGCCTAAGCTTTGTTTTCGACATTTTACAGTTGCAAATAATTATTATTTTATCCCTGTTTTTTTTTTGATACGCTATTCTAAGATGTCTGAATTAAAAAAATCATTTTATTACAGCGAAAATAATAGTTCCAATGAAGTAGAATTAAAGCTGTATGATAACAGCGATTACAGTGAAATAGAGAGTGAAAATGATGAAAACGACACGTTTTGAAAAAAACCACACGGAACAAAATTATTAGACTTTAAGATCGTTCTTGTTCTTTATAAATATTTCTATTTTGTTACAATTATATATTTATTTACATTTTGTTATTGAAATGTTCTTTCAAAAATATATTTATATCACCAATATAAGTATATTCTAAATAAAATGTATTACTCCTACATATTAATCCAATTGCAACAAATTAAATACGTTATATATGCATAAAAGTCTCTAAATAATTCTGTACTCAATGGGTTAACATGCGTTGGTTTGGAATACGTAACTAGGCAAAGATAATAATGGAACGAAAATCGCAAATGGAAAATATTCTGTAAAGATTTTATATGCAGAGTGTAATTGTTTTGATAGACAAAGAGAAAAAAAACATGTAGTTGATCCAATTCCGTAATCTGATTATTGATAAACAATGTTAAATTTGAATTTTAAAATAAAAAATAGATTAACAATCTATGGCTGAAATTCAAGTCGACTTAAACGAGTCATATAAAAAAAATAAACTAAATCATTTTGTCGTGTTCGAGAGTAAAAATGCCACAGGTAAACAATCATTCTTACGAGAATGGATAATCTATATCTTTGCACTACTGTGCATTAATTACTTTAAACTCGTCAGGAATGTTAGTATTTCTCTCATTAAAAGAATACACAGCGTCGGTTTTCAAGAATAACGACACATTTGGTTTTGTATCCGTATGAGCATAATTTTTTCCAAATTGCATAGTTATTAATTTTATAGTAATAGAGTTGCAGTAGAAGTAATAATAAACAAATAAAAGTACTTTCGAAAGAAATTTGATTTATTTCTATATAGATAGCACAGGTTGAAGAGATTAATGAATTTAAAAAGCTTACTGTAAAACAGGCGATATGCAACGTACATGATGTAAAGCCGTAATTCAAGTGTCATAAGTTAATTTTTAATTCAATACAAGAATACGAAAGTATAAACTGTCCACATGTATTACCAATTCGAACATAGCTTCTATGTAACTCCTGTGGCTAAGGTACTTCTGTATCTGTTCTAAGGCGAACGGCATATCACGTTTGAAAACCATGTATCCCGAAATATACCTAGTATAAATAAAATATAATGAACTACACGAATAGTTAACTCCAAATAATGTATGTAAATACAATTTAGCAGTCAAAAAATCATTACTTCAAAAGCTCACCAGATTTTGTACAAACAAATATTCCTTCGAATTATAATATTTAATCATGAAAAATATATATAAAATCCTGTGAAAATTACTCAAAAATGAATTATCTGACATCCTTTGACAGAAAATATGAAATGACATGTTCTTAATCTGTACAAAATTTTGAATACACTTGAGGAATAATACAGACTAATTATGTGGTGGGTGTATTGGTTATAATTTTAATTTTCAGTACTTATGTATGTCTCGGTGATTCGGTTCGTTTAAATTGCTTTTTGTATTTTTATTTTAATGCAACAAAGAGACGAATAATGTCGTTCAATTGGTGTTAAATGTGTTTTTAAACAATTTAAAATGACAATGTGTTTTTTTTTTAGGATGTTAACTTAGCAACATCGCTCTCATTACCCTGAGAAGATCGATATATCAGCTCACCAATGCTTCAAAGGATAGCTGTCATTGTCAAATAGTAATTCTCGGCCGCCGCACATATGATGGTTTTTAGGTTATTGCCGTGAGTGCCAGAATTACTCGTTTATTCCCTTTGGTTTTTTTTTTAATATTAGCAAATAATTCATAAAGGTTTACTAACCTCATCGACAGTTCGCACGAGTACTCATTTATGTCATATCCCTTAATTTTCTCAAAATATATCATTTGTCTAACAGTTTACTTATTACATCAAGGTAAACTGTAATGATTGTGGAGTGATTTCAGACGTGCAACGTATAATCATAGAACCTTTTAATAATGAAAACAAAAAAAATATTAGTTCACAGCCCCGATTCCGAGATAAGAGTTAGCCGAAACCCTAACCCTATGAACTGCAACTTATTTATAGTCGGCACTACTCAGGCAGGCAATTTAATTTTCCTAGTTCTAAAAGGAGGGAATTGATATAGTAACTTACGGTTTCCTTGCTTAAATAATATGTTATAATTAAAAATAATACTTGTCTCCTACTTTTAAATGTATTCTTAGCGATCTGTATGTTATTGTTAAGCAGTATGTGTGTTTAGTTAAAGCATCGAACATCATCAGATAATAAATGCCCCGTGTCTCGAGCATTATTAATATTACTGGACACAGGCAGCACCTTCAAATCGGAACACAATATTTTTTCAGCTGTCGATGAATTAGGTTTAATTTTTCAATACCTACTATTTGTTATATATTGTTTGAAATTTTCAATCGTTAATACAAAATAATTTTTATTTATCCTCTCAAGATCAAATACATCTGTATAAACTTTACACTTTTCGTTGACACATTACGTTAACATCGGTTTTATTAATAAAAAAAAGGAAAGTGTTTCTTTTTAATTACATGTTCATTCATCTTCATCAGTTGCTCGTGATCGTTGAATGAGTTTTGTTTCATTGTTTCAACGGTGTTTCAGTGACAGAGGTCAAGTGACGATGCCGTCACGCCCGGAACACCGCTCGCCACCAGCGTCCAAACAATAAGAATGCAATTATTTGCGACTAAGGACGTCGACTAATTAAAAAGATGATTTTAATGTAATACCTAGAATCCGTGCCCGCGTTTCGTTACCTTCATTTTAACTATCAACTAAATTAATTATAAAAACTTTAAGTTATTACATTATTCACCTACAACAAGATTCTAGACATTTCTCAATTTGTCGTACATCTTTTTCTTTTTGTACCTCTTTTTATACAAGGCAACATGTATAAAAAGATATATACAAAAGTGAATATAACATTTCACTCGCGGGTTCGATAATAATACTTCATTTTTTTTACTGATTGCATAAATCTATATTGGCCTCATAGAAATATAATTGTGGGAACTAAAGAGATTAATTGAAATGATTTTGCAACTGTTAATGATTTCTTTTTGAAACACTGAATAGAAAATATTTTTTGGGAACTTATTACATGGTTATATTACATTTGTATATAATTATTTTCATAATGTAATAGAAATATTATTGTAGTGCATAATTTTCACGTGACAGCGATGCTAAGTACTCAAAAGTGGTAATTTTTTTTTTTGGAAATTTCACAGGTCCACTATTTAAAGTCGCTATTTCATAATAATATGCCAAGAAAAAAAATAATTATAAAAGTACTTATAAATTATTAAGAATAACTTTAAAATTTCAATGGTATTTAAATGAAACGTAATAAAACCAAGAAAAAGTATTTAGTTTTTTGTCACACAAAATTTCGGTTTTATTTTTACTGACAATTGTGTCAGCTCATGAATAATCAGTGGTAACCACAAACAATGATACTTTTTTTTTGAAAGTTAATATTTTCATGTAAGAGACTTCAACTAATTATTAACTCAAAAAATTTGAACCCGTGAGAAGAGAAAATGTTTGCTGATGACATTTATTGGACATAATTAGTTAAAACTATAACTAAAAATATATAAAATAAGACACAAAGCACTATTCACTCTGTCATTGTTGTTTTTACATTTGTATAGTCTGCAGCCTTTTCTTCCAGAAAATAAAGTAGTCGTTTTTTTTTCAATGAAGAAAGTTTAACGTCTTAATTAAACCTTTATACTGCGCTTGTTAAATAGAACCAAGTATGTTCTCACTTTTACGAGATTCCTTAATCAGTTAACAGAGTTGTGATAATTTACAATTTTTAATTATTTATTCTCTACTATGTGAATTAAAAAAATAATTAACGACCAAACGTTTGTACAATTCACTACAATGAAAATTAAATTGTGTGACATATCATTAATATCCTTTATATAACCTGTTAATAGCCTTAAAATAGTTGAAAAATGTAATTTTCATGGATCGTGGTATTGTATCGTACCAATGATAGATATAATTTTCAAAAACATTTATCTAGTTGAGTGTAAGGCGTCATAGTAAAGTTTGTACATTAAATGATAGGTTAGTTAACAGAAATTCGCGCTTCTTGGTATCCATCTGAAAGGTCTCTAAAAACGGTAAATCATAATTAGTTTTAATTTAAACTTTTTCGGGTCTGTATTGCGTAAGTATTCACAAGGCAAGATACCTAATATTTCTTGAATTTCGCGCGAGTTGCATCGATCGTGGTCGCGGGGAAGACTACACGATATAAACCCGAAAGTTTTAATTATAATTCATTAAGATCGCGGAAGTTTACAATCGTTATCATAGTTATAATATTTACATATTTTATAGCAATCGTTAAAAAGACATGCAATTGTCATCATAAAACAAAATAGACACGACTGAATGAGCTCGTACTTTTTGCTTTTCCTATCAAAGAAGAAGAAAATTAAGAAACAATATCATTACAAAGCCATAACGTATTTCGACTATGCGAGTCAGTCCTTGAAGTCAGCTCTCAAGGGCATAGAGGGGGATGAGGAAGGTGAACGATCTGGGAACTATGGGCACAGTGAGGTGGGGAGAAGGGGTGGGAAACCCGTCGTGGCTCGCGAATAATCGCTGGAAGCTTCGTAACAGTACTTAAGTGGGCATCGCCGGTAATTTTCCTTGAGCCACGCATCGGCTGTGTTATTAAGTTTTTATGTTTTCACATTTATTATGCTTGCATACTTTTTACCATAGAGAGGCTCTTGTTGTTTATGTTTATATATATGTATATATGACTTATCTACAAAATTAGCTTCTTTTATCAGTTTTTGACAGTACACTCACGTGTTTTATAATTCTCATCTGTTACATTGTCTATGTTTTACACCGAATCTGTATCTATTTATTAAAAAAAATCTTGAATTTAATTTAAGCCTGTTTAGTTTATTGTTGTCAATTGTTGTATTCATCAACGAAGATTAAAAGCTATTTGCCCTATTAAAATTTTATACAAATACTTTATTTACAATTAGTTTATCAATGACGTAACCTGTCAACGAATATGCATTATTATTTTTACCACATGTAAATTCTAAATTTCAAATTGTCTTATAATTTTTCTTTCTGTAATAAATAAAAATATTTCAGATATCAAACTTGTAATCTTTATAATTAGGTTGAAAGCACAGTCGCAAAAAGAGTTAGATTTTTTTTTAATTATGACTGATGACTTCTGATTTCTCCATACAGCCTAGTCTACATGATACATTCATTAATGGAAATGTAGTTTCTAGTCATTTAAGAGCATTCCACATTTTATTTGCAATTTATTATAGCTGCATTGATTTTATCATCATGTTGCTGACAGTTGTGTCAATTATCAATATAAGGGCGACATTTTCAACATATATATATGGCCTAAATAGAATAGAATAAATAATAATAATAATAATTCTCAGAATAGCCAGACTAAAGTGGCAGTGGGCGGGGCACATTACTCGCAGAACAAATGGCCGTTAGGGCTGAAAAGTTCTTGATTGGCAACCGCGTGCTGGCAAACGCAGAGTAGGCAGACTTCCCACAAGATGGACCGACGACTTGAATAAAATCGCTGGGACAGACTGAATGAGAAAAGCGCAGAGCCGTTCGTCGTGGCGATCCTTGGGGGAGGCCTTTGTCCTGCAGTGGACGTGTCTTGGCTGATATATGATGTATGGCCATTGAATGATTTGATCTTCAATCATATGAGACGCGTATTGAATGAGATATTTCCTTTTTCAACATACAACACAAAGGAACCTTTAACCTCCGTTGTTAAGCTACTGTGAACTTTGCCATTAAGTGTTTGCGGAAGAGTTTTTTTTTATTGACGAATCGCAAATTTATCCTGCCGGTAGAAACTTCGGTCTGTGTTATTGTAGTAATCAGGCAGTTTGTTTGTTGGTTTAATGTTTATAAGAAGTGCAAAGTCACTATAACGTGTCATATAACGCAGATATTTAAGCCATCTTGTGCTTCCGATAATAAAACGGAGATGTATTATGTTATTCCAGTTTCCAGTTCAATGTTTACTTTGTTTATCGGTTATGGTTTAACACTTGAGTTCGATCCACTTGATGTTAATTCAGTACTTTTAGTAATTTAAAATACTTTTGATTCCCACATGAATGTCGAAACAAAGAAACGCTGTTATGGCGGTAGACTGACATCGAAGAACCGTACTATCACCCAAATGTGTTTGTATTTGTGTACCTATGAGTAGATTATTTTATAGCACAATCAATTCTTAACTTTTATAATTACAATATCTCTTTAGTTCTTTTTTTTTTTTAAATGATATATGCATCTCAACTAATAGTATACAAATTTTAATATTTTTTCAGAAGTCCAAATGTTTTGTTTTCTAAATGCATCGAATTATTAATAATCGGATTCCTAGGACACTTTTTTTATCACCTAGCTTTCCTTGTCACACGTGACTCTGTATTCACCGTATATCTATAAACGCATTTTATGAATGGGGACTCCCCCCCTACTTATCCAATGATTACAATCGTCTTACACAATATGTTTTACAGTTAGTATGTAAATAATATTATTAGCATAATGCAGTTCGGTTAGTTAAGTAATGCGAGTAAAAACCCGGCATCGGTTAGTTTATAATGTAATCTCAGTGCATTGACAGCGGGTGATCGTTCTGTTCCGAACTTGTTTATGATCTGGGAATTTCCCATCGGTTCGTATCATGCACTTTTCCCTCTAAGGGCTGCGCTCGATACGATTTATTTGTGCTTTATAAGGATTTTGTACACAAAACTTTATCGTGGCCATCGTTGTATTAAAAATAAATATTTGTTTATTATATATTATACCGAATTAGTTTTCGTTCTAACAAAAATGAAGTTGAATTAAAATCGATCAGTTTACGATTATCAATTATAATCTCTCAATATCTGTAGCTACTGTGCTTCTGCCTAAAAAGATACGGGTTACTATTTTAATAACTCTATTTTTTCAACGGTTAAAATTTAGACGCGTAAACCCCACTGCTCATAGTAATAATCGCAGAATTCAAAAGTTATCGTGCGACGCAACGATGTTGTTAGAAAAGGATGCAAATATGTCCATTAGCGAACGAGGTCGTAAAGCGTGCGTATTGTTTTAAAAATTATATTTTACCTGATATAACTGCTTATGTATTAATCTATGCGTAATTTGTATATATGTGTATATGTATATGTATATATGTATGTGAGAAACAAAGAAAGTGTAGTCGGTAAGTGAAACGTCTCTCCTATACAACTGTACGACTATTCAAAAACAAGTTTTATTAGTTTATCTCTGGTTATTACATGTAAATGTAAAAAGGAGGCACCGTTTGTAGCCAGCCTTACGTAGCAACCCAGAACGAACACTCGTATGGCTTCGGGCAACACTGACACAATTAATGCTGGTAATTTTCAAGCGATAATAATACTTTTAAGCATAAAATTCGTACGAAAAAAGTGGAAAATGCTAGCTTTCACCAGACAATCAATTATGTCATAATTTTATTACGCATTTTTTTTTTGCCACGTTAGCAATTTCATAATTCATGCTTTTTTCACTCATGACAATACAATAATAACTCGTCGTGTAAAAAAATTATGTATGATCATGTAATCGTTTAGAAATAGATAACAATAGACAGACAAATAGACTTAATTCTTGTCTATTATATTCCGATCGCCTCGCCTCTAGAATGGAATGTGTAAATCTAAAATTAAATCAAATTAAAAAAAAAAACTTTAATCTATTTAACATACAATTTTGCAATTTCAAAATATAAAATATTCACTAGAATTCTGTACGCTCACAAAGTTTAATATATAATTTATTGCTATTTTGTAAACAGTTCGAGAGGAGAAATTCGTTGTTAATGTTTTTGATAATTATTATTGAGTTGAAATATCTTTTAAAACTTCATGAAACAGTGAAAATGTAGTTATATCTATCAACTAATTTCACAAAAGTTCGTCACTGTTCAAAACTTGCTACAGAATACGCATTAACCCGCTTAAAGGTTACAGTTTCAAAAAAAAAAAGATCAAACTGGTTTGTGTTTATTTGAACGTGTAACGTTAAAAAGATTTATTCACTTTAAAATCCTTAAACTACCATATTAAAACATAAAAGAAAAAAAATTGCTACAATCTGTCATTATTACTTTACATTTGTTGTATCTGTGTTATGTGTTATCGTTTTTTTTTTAATGTTACATACATCACACAGTTTATGTACCTGATAGAATAATAATATTATTTTAATGTTTATATAACGCTAGTGAGGCAACGCACTTTACCTAGAACGTAACCGCGCGCATAATGTGAAGGCACAATAAATAAACATCAAAAGAATTCACAAGTGACTCAATATACACGTGTTCGTTGTGGCACGATGGATTTTGCGCTTTTGTCCTCATTCATTGGACAAGCTCACTAACAGCTCAGACGACCGGTTCTATAACCTCACATGAATGAAATATCGATGTCTCAGTCGCTAGCTATAGAAAAAAAGGCCCGAAGGATAAAATAGATATCGCCGGTTTTTTTTTTAGAATGACGACACATTTCGAAAATTACAGTTTCACAATAGTATCCTTTCAAATTTTTTATTTTTTTCATCTCCTGATATCTATAAACAAAGAGATGGGCTATTTTTCGGAAGTAATGACATTTGTTATTCGATAACACTAAAAAAAATTGGTATGCATTTGGGAATATATACGATTAACTACACAAAACTAAATGCGAAGTTGTTCTTGAAAACCGGTGACATGTTCTCCTTCCCTCCATGATGGGACAGGCAAACGACTAAGTCCTTACAGCCAAGTTTTTTTTGTTCTTATTTTCATACAATATTAGCAATGACTTTAGGAAAAGAAGACGCAATATATGGTACAAGTTTTATTTACAGCGAAGACATAAGTATATGAAACATAAAGGTTCCAATACACTAGACCGTCACGGTCTATAACTAATTCGTCGAGTGGATATCACGTCGCATGTCTATCCATCTATCACATTATCTATGGGTTTACTATTACATGCTATTGATTTCTCGCACAAGTTTTCCTGTTTGTAAACGATTCATGGCGGCGATATTCTAACGAGAAAAAACAATCGATGGATTTATGGCCCGGTACGGTCAATTAAAATACTTAACAATTATTATTATTTTTTTATTATCCTTTTAAAAGTTGTACTCGACAAGTTTTTTTTTTAAAGTAACACTTGTTATATTTTCGTTGGTAGGTGAAGCATAATTTAAGGGATTTGAACGCTACGTATGAATCACTTTTTATGTTATACTTAAAACTTTTTCGGGTCTATATCGCGTGTCGTAATATTTCTGGACGTTTGGGGGCGAGTTGCATCGGCCGTGGTCGTGAAGCAGACGCGAGGCACTTATGTGTTTTTATGTTAAGAACAAGTTACACAGTTTTTACTAAAGATTTTGGCTATATATTTTTTCTACGAATTAATTTTAATAATTTCCTGCTATTTAAATTTAATGCTACTTTATATGTCGGGTCATAAGGTAACAACGCGATAATAACCGGATAAAATCGGTTTGTGTTTTTGACGCGAATGGATGAACATTTACAATATTATGAATAGATTTCTCGGCTTTGACCTTTTTTAATTCTGATTTTATCTACAAGTTCACTTTTATCTAAAGTTTGTATTTATTAACTGAGGATTTTCTTTAATAGTTATTAATATTTGAAAATTATGTACTTAAATAATAATGAATTACAGGATGTTTAAATTTTATGCTTTATATTATTCATTATTTTTAGTCCCATAAAAAATATGTTATATTTATAAAGGGCCTCTCATTTATATGGAGAAATGATATATATATTTAAACATTAAAACAATATATACATATGACTAAAAAGATTTAATGATTTCTACGAGAAACGGATTCATATTACGAACGTATTTTTTATCTGTAAATTCAATGTCAACGCTAGTAATATATTTAAATTTTAACAAATGTCACATTAATTTGTAGGTCGTTGACCTCTTAATGTTAACGTAATTTTTTTAACTTTTATATTATAGAATATGTAAAGTGTAAAAGTTATAGTGTATGATCTGTAGGTATAACAATAAGCTATTAAAAACCTTTAACTGCTCAAACTGTGACGTATTATTATTTAGTGCATAAATAATAAACACGATTATTAATTTCTTATCGATTATGGCTAAAATCGAGTAATTTTTTTTTGTTATTTCTGTTATGTTATTATTTACCTACGATTGTTTAAGCGTTTGTTTTATTAGATTTGTCACATATTACTTTTATTTTTTTTAATAAATTTGAAAATACAAGACAATAAAGAAAGTAGCATACATTTTCTCTGCGAGAGATACTATCTCTGTATATTTAACACGTTAAGTGCCAACGCAATTTTAAAAGGAAAGCCCGTTCAGGCCGCGCGCGCCGGTTTCGTGGTAGAGCGAAGCAAACCGCACCACTACCTTTTATAATCCATTAAAATTTCATTTAAAACAAATATTTTACATTAATTATAGAATATCATGTTATATGAAAATAGCGTGGACCAAATAAATTTTATATGAAAACTTCAACTTCACTGTCGCAGCGGAACGAAAA
>DWQX01002904.1:0-19797 GCA_018245475.1 Pharmacophagus antenor
GGTAAATAAATAATTTGTAGAGCACTAACTTTTGTAGTTTTATTCAATATTGTAATTTTTTCAAGGTGGTCTCAAACATTTGGCCGGCAGTGTACTTTCTTATAATACGAATGTACGTATTGGTTTATGTATATGGAACAAACGGATTAAATTTCCTTTATTAAATTAAATGTAATAATTATTATCTAAAGCATTAACCAGAGATAAAACGAAATTGATATAATTATTTAAATTTTTTTAAAATACGAAAAACATAAAAATTAATGTATTTATATCAATATCTACATCTAATTTACGACTGCTTCCATAACAATTTGTCGATGTAAACTTTAAGCATGTATTTTAATGATTGTTTACGCGTCCTCGCTTACTCCGGAAGTATTACAATACACAAGTTACGATTTAGCGCAACCGCAATCCTCATTTGTCATTTCTTTGGAGAGCGAAATTAAGATAAATAAGAGGCAAGGAGTGGGTCCTTTCGCTCAAATCCCCTCAGCCTGCCGAAAGGTCATTTAAGCGAAGACGGGCGAAGTAGATTTGTACTTTATAGCTGTATTATTACGGTTCATTTCACAACATCAATTTTTAGAGCTTCACGTGAGAGTAGTCCACAAATAGGAGTACGAGAATAGAGCGAGGCTACTGGACAGACGTCCCAATGATATCTCCAGTCGGCGCGGTAAAATTTTTCAACACTGCCCGTCAACGGGGCTATACTAGATAAATTTTCTAGAAGTTTAAGTTACAAATTGCCGTACTACTATTGCCTAAAAAAAGTTAAATTTTTAAATTATTGTCATTGGATTTATAAATTCTAAACTATCATTAAAATGAAAAACGAAATTAATTAAAAACTGAAAGTGTTTTCATTAAAAATTATTATATTTCCTACATCAAAATACTACTAAATGTAGCTATAAAACTTTGTAGCTTTTATACATAATTCAGAAATGTTTCAACAATAATTATCAACATGTAAACATTAATCAAAATATGGTCTTGCATAATGCCTGCGATGTGTTTGTAATTTTCAATAACAACACGGCTCACGCCTTGAACTTCACATATTATATTACAAATTTTCCATTATATATCAGCTGGGCACGATATCGCAAACCGCTGTAAGGAAATACCGAGACACCTAGCTATTGTCGAGGTATTCGTAATACGTGACGGGGTGTAACGACTTTGATTCGTGGTCGGGGAGTTTGTTTGGGGATTAATGGGAGTGAGGCTACACAGGTTAGGAGCAGGTAGCGCCCCAGAGTTATGGCCGGTGGGACTAGTAACCTTTCTGTATTTTATTTACGCAAGTTAGTAATGGACGTCATCATTCGTATTTAATGCAGATGAAATAAGGATGAATTTGTAAATTATTAAATTTAGGTTACAAATCGTTATTTTTCAATTTTTAACGCGTTAAAAGTGTAATATAAGTACTAAGACTAACATTTTGGAAAAATAAAATTTCAAAATAAACACTCATTAAACTCGTCTCTTTTAACTATAATAATTATATTTTATTTATAGAGTTCAAAAACGTTTATATAAAAATGCTAATATTTTTTACCTTAGCATCGTATTCCAAATCCTGTGCTAGGATTCAGAAAGTCGAAGATTTTCCTTTTTCGTATTGATACTGTACTCTACTAAGTTAAGAGAATCAAAACTTTGGATTTTAATTTGTACTTCTGGAATGTTTTTAAATATGAAACATTTTTATTTACTTTTACGTTAATTTATTATGTAAACCGAGTCTTATAATTCTCTTATTGTATATGTCAAACCATTTTACAAAAATATTATATTATGTAATTATAATACAATCCTGAAGACTTTAAACATAATTAATACATTGCTAGGTCTTCCTTAGTCGGAACTAATTATTAATGTTCTTGTAAGACAATGCAGATCAAAGTACGACTTAAGATCATTACTTAATTCTCGAGAATTTATACTTTATCATAACATTCTTTGACGAATCATAATTAGTAAAAAAGTGAAGTTCAAACTGAACATTTTAAACTATGCAAGAAGTGTATACCAGTCATTATTAGCTGCTTACCGCAAGGCATGGTACGAACAACAAATAGGTCCAATGTAAATTATGACAGTGTCGCAACAATTGCCGTTCATTTGATGGAATAAGATCACTAAGCTGCCTCTACTAACGTTCACGTTGCGCTTGATTCCAGGGTTTCTTAGCGTTTTCTACTTTAAGCTGTAATCGGAAATGGAGCATATACCAGTTGTTTGATGTTGTACTGCGCCTTAAACGTTTTCAATAAAATCTCTTAGATTTCATATCTAAATTCATTACTTCTAGAATTGTCCACAGATTGTTGACAATGCAAATGTAAGTTTTAATACATTAAGTTTATATTAAGCGCTTATAGTATATCGCGAGTTTTAGTTTAAACTATCATTTTCAGTTCTAAGAATAAAGAAATAATTTAAAATTTAAAATGTACTTAAGGACGAAAATTCATAGATAATAAATAACTTCCAAGGGCCAGAACAAGCAAATCGCGCTCGAAATTCAATTTATTATGAACGTAACATGTGATAAATCGCGGTGGATAGTCCATTACGTGTTAGCGGAGGGCCTAGCGCGTTAGTTAACACGTATTGCCTGTCGCCCGCGGCACCGGCGTCGTCGCCGCGGTCCGCAATAAAAACATCAACTTGTATTGACCAAAATAACTCTTGGCAGCCGTACGAGCGCCACGACAGATACACAAGTGGATCTACGAACTTCTCCCGAGAACGGTGACTCGCATTTCGTTTTAATAGAGAACTGCGTTCGAGCGGACTGCGCGGACTCTTTAAAATAAATAAATATCTGGGATATTTCACGCATACTACTTTGATCCATAGATAGGTAGCTGAGCTGCGCCTGTAGAACGGATTATCAAAGACCGATAATACATAGATATTTTTAACTAATACTTAAATATTTATATATATTGACAACTAGACACAGAACAAATGTTTGTTGAACAACATGAATGTTTGTTCTAAGCAGGAATCGAACTCGATACTCCTGGTGTAAGAGGCATAGTTACTACCATTATACAAACGACGGACCGGTCCAGTTTTAACTTTTACTAATTCGTACGTTTACTTTTCAATATGTAATAATTTGACAATAACGTTTCATTTTGGCGGGAATTTTGGACAAATATTTTTATAGTTATCTAAAATATTGGTTGTAAAAATATTATAACTACAATAATATTGACGAAATTTAAGTCATTAATGAAATAGTCGTTTGCGGGGATATTATATAACCTACAAAGTAAATTGCAAGCGAACTAAATTTGGAATATTTTCTACACACGAATGGATATAACTCCTTAAATACCAAAAATATCTATTTTATGAGACTAGTGACTCTCGAACTAATAATCACGGTAACGAAAGACTGGCGAACTGACAAATAGTTAATTACTTTAGCATAAACACAGTATAAGTGAAAGATCAAAATTAAACGATATTCAACTATAAATGCCTGTGACTGACTCCAGAACAGCACTTGCGTCAACTAAGAACAGAAATTATTACCCGTCAACTAACGACGTCAGGCGATAAAATGTGATTTTGCAGAAATAAACAAAATGACCTTCTCGCCATACAACAAACACACAATAAAATTTATTACAATGATTTACAAGAATTTTATCGAAAGTCAAAAAAGATTTCATTGAAAAGAAAATAATATATTAATAATCCCTAATTATCTTTTTACCATATTTTTTAAGAAATCTTTAAATTCATATTTAGTTGTATAGTTGTACTTAAATTACAAAGTCATATTTGCGTTTTGATTCTAATTATTTTCAGAGCTAGTTACTATTAATACGTTTATGCACGTATAACAGGTCCTAGTTTTTTAACAGTCAAGTAAATATATACTTCAATAGTAATAAATATATACTTATTAAAATAATAAAATTTGGAAATTTATTCTTATTGATCGTAATTTTTTTAAATAAAAAAAAATAGTTTTAGGAAATATATTATGTAATTAAATGTCATATTGTATATTTAACTGTATTAAGAGAAAAAATATTTCCTATTTCTTTAAAAATATCGTTTATTCTAAATGAAAACGATAAAAACAAATAGCATTTTTTAACAGACAACGAAATGTTTAAGCTACAATTAAATTATAACATAAAACTATTACAAAACTTAATTTAACATGGACCAAAACTTATCAAAATGTTTGGAATTCTTAAGTTATCTAAAGAATTTTGTTTGTTTATTTTCAATAAAGAAAGTACTCACGCCTGGGATAATATTTCGAATAATAACAGTCCATGACACTCGTTAGGTATTTTCACTGCATTTAAATCAATTTCACTGTCAATTTGTTTACCATTCACTCGCGCAAGGCATATAAAACGTTTGACATTTCATAAAATAAGTTGACAAGTGTCATCACCGCGCACGGAATACGTCAAATCGCATACAGCCACCAACGCGACTGAAGTGTAACGCGGGCGAACCATACCATACCGCGTCTTTCGAAAATTGCGCCATCCCAGTAGGCACACTCAAGCGAATTTAACAACACAAAACACCTTGAGCACACTTCATACCCTAACACCTTTTCTAAATGTCCCGTTCCCAAAACTAGATAATGTTTACATCGCGAAATGCCGACACCCGAACGACCGGAAGTCGAAGCGAAGCAAACGCGACAACTATGTAAAATATTGCAGGATTGCGATCGCATTGTTGACATTCCCGAATAAAAATCACCAAAATCTCGAGTTAAATGTATGAAAATCACAGTAAAATTATTTTTTACTCACCTAGAACGGAGTTTGAAGATGTAGTGAAGGGCCGAATTTTGAATAATTGTTAATTTATGTGTAAAATTAAAGAATATACTCTTATTGGTATGCGAAGAATGGCACAAAGAATCCCGACAACGCACGCGACGAATGCGCACCTCGTTTGCGCATATGCTGACACAACTTCACGGACGTTACTCCCCTTGCCCCGCGCTTACCCGGTTTAATGTCTCTGTGTGTGTACCCAGAGTGGTCAAACGTGAAATTTTGTATATGTATACACTAATACATAGACAATTTATACCTGCGTAACTCCGGTTTGCCGCCATCTTTAAAACGAGAGAGATAGAAAATTGTCTATTTCAAATTGTCAAGATTACTAGCGCCATCTACTATATATTTTTGATTTAGTCAATTCTCCTCTAGAGGGCGTATAAAATACTTTTTCTAAATAAATTTCTGGATGCTGTCTATGAAATTTAAATTAAAAATAAACTTGTTATATTATTTTTGTTTTACTGACTGTAATTATTAATGATCTTATTAAAGCAAAATATTAAATATTTTATTTTCCGTAAACCCTTGACGATTAAGGATATTTTTGAAAAGTACTTTTAGTAAATAAATCGAATTACTTATTATAACACGTTTTAAAATTTCTTAAGTATTGAATTTTTAAAAACTTAATATGGGTTCATATTCTCAGATATCTATTTTAATCTATAACGATGGTGTACTGATATTTTATTAATCATACCTATATAAATATTTATAATGTGAAATGAGATTGTAATTAAATGAGTATCCGTTCAAAGGCAATTTCGCAAAATAATATTTTATTTAATTTTACTTAGATTTTAAAACTTTACACATATGTTAAAACCTATTCAAAGCTTACATGTATGGCATAAATAAAAATGTTTGTGATTATGATTTAGATAATATTACCAAACGATGCACATCAAATCATCCATAAAATATAAGCTTTCGGAGAAGAAAATTCTTAAAAAATATTTAACATTTTTTTATAAATAAAGGTTATTAGGTACTGTTCCAAAATTTAAAAAGTGTTATTAAAAATAATCTCATAATCTTAGGACTAGAGCTTTCTAAAGTACGAGTGTTTTAATTTTAAATTATTTCTTTGTGCAAATATGATAATTAATGAAAAATAATATAAATCTACTATCATTTTTACTTATAACCTTTTAAGAACTTTTAAACTTAAAAACCTGAAAAAGCTGTATATTTAACAATGACGTTATATTTTTGTTTTGTTGTCTTGGACAATCAAGGAATAATCAATAGCATGAAGATGATTTTTTGTTTTTTTTTTTGCAATTTAGTTATAGATAGTGAATAAAACATTTTAAGATCGAAATGGCCCAATTTGTTGTTAAAAATAATAACTCTATCATTACCTAGTTATTTGGTAATTACGATAGTCAACATAATATTTAAAAGATATTTATTCTTAATGAAAAAACATGTTCACTTGCTAAAATTTTTAGAGCAATTAAATTTTTGCTTAGATCATTTATAAAAAAGATGTCTATTTTCTTGATTTATTTTATTTTTAACCCTGTCAGTATATTTACGAGAACATAAATAATGTAAAAATAAATATTAAAATTTACAAGAGTCGTACGATTATTAGAAAAAATGTAAATATTGCAGCAACATTTTAATACTGATTCATTTAAGGACATAAAGTATCAATAAAATAGTCAAAGACTACATAATTGTTACAATGCTCTCGGATATGTTTATATATTTCACTAAAAATTTATATTTAAAAGGTTTTTAAAATTTTGGTCCATTTCTAGTTTTTTCTATTTTTTATTTTTTCAAAACATCTTTTAAGTGCGCCACTTTTTTAATTTTACTAATTACTGTAATTATTTAAATTTTCGTTTTAAAAACCAGAATAAATTTTATAAAGGCAGTATTTCCTTAAGTTATAACATTGCGATTTTATAACATTCACGCCATTTATGATGTAACAAAATAACAAATGTATTATTTAGATATATGCAGCCATAATTTACAAACTAATTAACAACAATAATTAGAATGTAGTTATTATCAAAATAAAAATGACGGTTCCTATTTTTTCAAAAAACTAAATACGTCGACAAAATTTAACAAAATATATACATTAAACATAATTATGAATTTTGTGCGGTTCAAGCATATTCCGTTTCTAAACTTTTAACGTTATATGCTATAACAGATAAATAACCAGTATTAAATATAACTACAAATCTATCTAAATTCTACATTAACTGTCTTTGCACGTCTTTAGGTTCAATGTCTGTATTATTTTTAAAAAAAATTCTTATGTTGTATAAATATACTTTTTATGACAATTATTGAAGTTCGAGGCGTAATCTTTATGGACTTATAATGTTACTCATGTTACAATAATTGTCTATGGTCACATGCTACACTTTTAATTCGCTTTGTGATGCTGCGATGGATACACAACTTGTATTTGGTGTAGAGGCAAGTCTCGAACTACTATCGCGTGGAACGCCATGTTAGTAGTTGCAAGTATGTATTCGCATACGGAGAACCATGTGAATGCTGTAAAAAACGTGAAAATTAAACTATTACTTATTAATACGTCGATAACAGATATGTACGTTCATAAAAGATAATGCGATGTTTAATTATTACATGAATATAATTTTCTTTTTTTTATACGAAGAGTAGGTGACAAGGGATACATATCCTCAAAGTATATCTTTGTGGACTGACATTTAAATTTTTCTTCCCAATATCACAAAAAAAAAATTCATCAAACAGAATTGAACACTCATTAATGTCTGAATTATATCTGTGTCAGTGCTGCATACATTTATATATTTTATAAACTCAGGCAACATCGGATTTATGTAAGGACGTTTGACTTACTATTATTATACAGTACAGTTAAATGTTAGCCACCTAATTGCTTGTCGGCAGAAATAAGTGCTATCTTTATATTTAATTAGAAATCTAACAAGGCAAATTTTATCCTATCCATAGCAATGTCTACTGAGATCAAATTAGTTCTAATTTTATTTCGAGCTTAAATCAATTCTTACCCAGTGGACGACATAATAAACGATGTCGCAGGAAGAATATAATAAGTCCAACTGTAGCAGCGATTGCAACGTAGAATAATATCCAGACGAGTTTATTTGTCCTGACCGGCTCCACGACATCGCTGCCGATGCTGCCTACTCTTGCACGGCACAACATATGCAGTAAGGCAGCGATCATAAATAATATAAATATTTTTTCGTGAACAACTGTAAATTAACGATCGACATTTTAAAAATAGATTATATTACAGTTTTGGACTGCATCTGTGGCTCAGTGGTTTATCAACTGCCTTGTAACGCGGAGGTTACTGGTTGGATCCGAGACCACAAGACTGGATGGTGGCAATATTTTTCGAACTCATCTGACTAACTACTACAGTCAATGTCAATCTGCGGCGACAACAGCATTGCTGTGTTCCGGCAGTCAAACATGTGATAGCCTTCTGGCCTATTCACCTTATGAGGCGTCATTGTCGCTTACCATCGTGTGAAATTGATTTTAGTCCTAAGTTTAAGTCTAAGAATGGTAAAAGATTGGTTTTTAGATAAAAATTTAGTTAATAACTATTACGATTTATAATTATAGGATTAGGTTTCAGTATTTATGTTTTTTTCTACTACATTTGTTAACAAAATTTAACTTACAATAATTTTCTCTATTTGAAACGTACGTCACTCCTGTTAGGGCAAATAACTCTAATAAATTTAACCAATAACAGGCATCTCCTAATTTAGTGGCTAGTGCTCGTGCCTGAAAATTATTATAGATAGTAAAAATAGGTATATTTAAAAGTTATAATCCCATGTTTACATGCGTGGTTAAATTAAAAAATAAAATAGGTAAATACCTTCTCTTCTGTAATATGAGAAGTGCGTTCTTTATGGTAGTTGTAATACAGGGAACCTATTAAGAGTCTTGGTCCTAGGTGATAGGCGATACTTATCCTCCAAATATATCTTTGTGGACTGATACCCGTGATCGCGCTTATTGACGGTACTACGTTATAAACCTGAAGTTTTCATGTTTCATACTTCGATTATTAAGAAATAACATGTTATATTTTTATGTAATTATTAAATTACGTTAGAAAAAACTTACTCTACAATGTGTTTCGTGTATATCATCTGCCTGAAATATAGATGCAGTCACGTAACAAAATACTAGTGCACCTAGGGGTAACCAAAGGGCAATTAAACATATTTCTCTCAGGGCACATGTCCAAAGAAGTCCCTGAAAAATATATTTTTACTCGCATCTATAATACATATAGTAATTAACATTTTTTTTCAGTATTGTCACCTTAAACTCCAAAATTTTAATAGTTCGATTCGCATTTAAGGTAGTATTTACACGATTAGTTAAGTTTGAATTTGGAGATGACTGTATTTGTGCGTCATTTACCATTTTTTGTCTTACAATAAAATAAATTAATGATAAATATATTATTCTATCATTTCTTTCTTTCGTAACACCAACACCATTATTAAACACGGTTATAGATTTGATTGATCACTTTTTATGATAATTCTTTCAATTGCCATAAATATTATGTACTTTCATAACATTTTGCCAAGAATTTTCTGGAAATTTCACGACGGTTTAAAGCAGTTTTGCGTTATTTAGTTCAAGGAAAAAGCCTGTGTAGATGACCTATGGCGCGGACTGAATGAGGTTATTTGCACCTGCGCATTAAAGACTTGAAAATAAAGCATCTGGAGATTATGTTAGAATGTATGATACATTGAAATTGTGATGATTATAACATTTCTTAATCTTAATTTCTGATAAATTGAGAATGATTTAAATATATTGTCTCTGTTGGACCATTTTTTACTTTATCTCAATTTGTTATCGATTTGTTTTCTGGATTACATAAAAACGTTAAAATACATTCGTGGTTTATCGTTCTATTTGGTACTAATAATTTAGTTAAACTTTATTGTTTATGGATGTAAACGTGGCAATAATATATAACCATACTTACGCTATCAAGTTTTGAATATAACGAATTGAAAAATGTGGTTTTTCATGATCCACTATCATCGCGAATTTGACTTTAATAATTTAATTATATAGACATTGATGATAGAATAATCGTCTCTGAGTAATGTTCCCTAACCATAACTGAACAATACTTTTTTTCAACATTCGACTTGACAAGTATTTTTGTATTTAGTCCTTCTTTGAGGGTACTATTAATCAAACAATGTATATATCGATATGTTGAAAAAAAGGAAACAACTGCTTATTTAAATATCAACAGTATATAAAAAATAACTCATACAAAAAATTCATTGTTTACATGAAATAAAAGTTAGTCTATTTAGCGATTAAATAAAACTAAGCATCAAAATAAGATTAATAAAATAAAATAAGCATTAGCAGTACTAATAAATTAAGAAAATCTCTTCATATTTAATTATAAAAATAGTATTTTTTTATTCAATGATCAGTGATATATAAAAGAATTAATTAATAACAGACTAGTGATGTCTGTGAATTCGTATAAAATAAGTAAGCAATTTGTAAGAAATAAACAAGTTTTAAAAAAGAAATTAAACGACAAATTGACAACAGTCCCGGGTCTGTTTACAATCATATCGTTATTTTGAGTAGAACTTTTTTTTATTTCTTTGTTACAGCATCACTACATTACCATAGATATTTTGATCTGTCTGTCTTTGATGATAATGATAAGTTTCATTGATATGTTGGGTGCTATATGTACACTGTAATTCAGTAATTGTGCATGATTAAGTTAGAGAAAGAGCGCCAGTTTCTAGTTTTATAAGCGACTTTTTACATTAAATAGTATGATTATATACTAAAAATTTTAAATAAGACACAAATATGAAGGGGATCATATTTTTTTGTTTTTTTATTGTACGCACTATTCAAAGTACACACGGAAATACTCATTGGATGGTTACTGAAAGCGGTTTAATACAGCCTAGGGTATGGCGTGATAAATTATTTAATTTATATATATTTTCTTAATAATGGTTATAATATTTATTAGTATATTTGCAATACAACTATTTATGTTTGTTTATTTTTTATTTACAGGTTGATTCTCCTTTCGAATTGGCTCGACCTTATGATTTGTTAGCATTCTTGAATCAGGAAACCTATTGGGAAGATGTTATAGATATTTATAGTGATTTGTCTAAAAGGCAAACCCTAATTGATGAGCTATGGGATGAAGTTGATCAAAATTCAGACATTGGGGTGCAAGTCCTTTCTGACGACAATTGTCTTAAAGCTGGACAGCTAAATCAATTAGATTGGTATATTACATTTTCTGATGATGGGAGCTCTAGTAATATACCGGAATATGAGTATCGTCTTTCTAAGCCACTTTATTCAATGGAAGCAGATGTTCCTGACTGTAAGAAAATATCCTCTTTAATTTTTAGCATGTCAGCCTTTGAACATTTAGAGGTAAGTTTTTTTCAATATGATAGGATAAGGTTAGGCTAATTTTACCTTTGAACTATAAATTTGCTTCACTGATCTGGAAACAGACACTTTATGTATTGATTTGGTTAATAATTGGTTACTAATGTTTGTTAGGAGTGTCGTGCAGATCTTCAGTATGTAAAATAATCTTATGATATATCTTGTTAGCTTTGAAAAAAAACTGCTTTCATAAAACGTAACTACAATAGAAGTGGATCTAGGTTATTACCTGTTCATTGTGGAGCTTTTACTATTTATTGTCTCCATGGCACAGTAGCTCATTGCTTTCTTTGTAACACATTGGGATTATGGGAATTATAAGTAGTGGAATATGGATGGTGGTAGGGTTTTTAGAAACCACCTGACTAGTCACTGATCTCAATGTCAAATTGTTATCAACAACAAAGCTTTCTTCTGGAAATCCTATATATGTGAGCCATAAGTATTTTGGCTAAGCACCGTTTTCGGCCTCATTGTTACTCAACATCAGGTTAAATTGAGGTCAAGTACTATTCTATTACCAGTAAAAAGAAAATATATAAAGAATTTATATTAGTTTCTTTAAATCACTTGTAAAATTTATTAAATTGCAAGATGACTTTAATGTTCTACAAAATGACAAGTACTTTAATAATATTTGTCTTATTTAGAATAAATTATTCCTTTCAGGCAATGATACATAGAGAAAATTTAACAATACCAGCAGAGTTGTCCCTACCTGAGAAGGTGTCTCCTTATATGACTATAGATCAATTTGGTCATTGGCTGTCTGGTATTCTTCGAAAGAATAGTTCCTCATGGTTACATTATAATCTAGCTTCTTTGTTTTGGCGGGTGAGAGGTAATGCTCCCAAGGCAATTGAATGCAGTCGTCGGGCTATACATTATGCACCAAGGTTAATAATTTAAACTATTAGTGTTTTTTTTAATAGGTGTTTTTTATATATTTATACTTTTAATGTTCGAAGTCCTTACTGATTCATCAATTGACTGACCTATATTTCCATGCATAGCCAAATTCACTAGTCATAGAGACATGAAATTTGGAGGGTATATCCTTTGTGATGTGTAGGTATCCACTAAGAAAGGATAATTTAAATTTCTAACCTTACATCGGGAAGAAGGTTCAAATTGCAATGAAACCTTATTCTCGGAGTCGATGGAATTCATAATTAGTTCATGTAAGGGAGTATGTGGAGGATTAATTTTAATATTAAATGAAATAAAGTATGATTCCCAAAGAAGGAAAGGGGCATATTGTTTTGAATATTCTTTATACTTTATTTAATTCTGTTGTCTTTTTATCACATAGATTAGAGCTCAATTTTTTAAAAATTATGTAGTATCATCATAATCTACAAAAATTAATTAAAAAATATTTCGTTTAATATAAAAACACATTATAGCATTTGGTAGTGTTATTGAACATTGTTAAGAATTTTTTATCTTTTTATAACAATAATATCGAAATTTAAATTAATGTTTTCAATAATATATAATTATATTTTTTAAGTCTCACTGCCTATTATTTGGTAGTAAATTTATATAAATAATAAATATAAAAAATTCACCATAAAGTTTCTATTTCAGAGCCTACAAAGACATAGCTCTCTTAAGTTTAGGTACAATACTACATACGGGTAAAATGCCGGAAGATGCAGTTATAATTTTGAATGCAGCTATTGATCACAATCCAAATTCATATTTAAGTCATTTCTACCTCGCGAACGCATATGCCGAGCTATGTGAATTTAATAGTTCCAGCAATCATTTGGAGCAGTGTTTAAACATTAATCCCAAATTTGATGTTGCTATCAAACACAAACATGGTGCATTGTGTCTAGCAAACATATGGAAGAAATTGTTAGTTGTAAAAATGTATGTAACTAATACTTTTTAATACTATAATGTCTATGCTTACTTTATGACTATTAGTAACATACTTACCTTGTCCCTTTTTTGTATTACTTGAGTATGAACACAAACATAATCAACAAATTAGAAACATAATTTCATTAGGTTTTATTTTTATAAGGTAATTAAAGTAACATGTCATAACATTTTGTATATATTTTATTGCAGTGCATTAAAAAAGCTGCGAAACGAGCTTTTAATATATGGTGAAAAAGAAACACAGTTGCTTAAGTCTCAGAGCTCACTTTTAAAAGTTATGAAGCATGATGAGGAGTATGGTAACAATATTTTTATTCAGACTATACTTATTGGTTGTTGTGTTTTTCAATTCTTTAATTACTTGCACAATTAATGTCAACAATTTGAATGTAATTATAATTTTAGATCACAGAAGTGTGGTAAAGAATTGTGAGAAAATGACAGAGTTAACTGGACTAGATATAAAAGGACTTAAACTCAAAGGCGATAAAATCTCTCTTATAAAATATTTCCTCGAAGGATCGCCATACACTGACTTAGTGGCGGAAAAGATGAGCTTACAGGCAGTTGAATCCGCATACAGTCTTCAAAGGCTTGTGCGTCACATCGAAAAGCATTCCAGTTTAGCGTCGGAAATCATGGTACATTCGGATATATTAAGAGGGCCAGAAGAAAAGGGGTTTATGGATAATATAACGCCATCGCCATTACCCGACTTACATGCACGTGAGTTTATCAATATTTACAACAATTATCTAGGACCTATGTTTATTCATCTGTGACTTTTTAAAAAGATATATTTATAGGTAAAAACGTTACAAATAGATAAATTACTTGATAGTTAACGTACATGTTAAGTAATAACATTAATTGCTTAGATTTGTGAAAAACGCAATTGATGGTAAATTAGGCAGGTGGCCAAAAAATTGGCTGTGTTTAATGTTACATTAAATATAACTATTAAATAACGCTTTTACAATTCATTTATTAGATAACAAAATTACAGATAAAGTACATATTACTAAACTGCTTATTACCTAGGGTGTTATCCTCTTGTTATGCATATCAATTTCCTCTGTACTTTTCACTTTGTATATTAGCAAGAGTATTGATTAAATTTTCACAGATTTTTTTGTGTAAACGTAATTTTTTCAGTAAAATTTTCACTTTTTTCAGATAAACAAAGGGTGGATTTAAAATCTGAGATGAAACATGATAAAAAGGTAAATAGTCTTATTGAAGAAAACCTCAAAGAATTTGAAACGGGAGTGCAATTGTAAGTTGTAGTCACTTATTTCTTTTAAGATTGCAGGCAGTAATTTTAGGAATATAAATGTTTTTCTCTAGAATTTAATTACTTAGTATAGATCACATTCACATAAATTGTAAAATCCTGATTATTATAAATCATTTTTACAAAAAATTTTTTTGAGGTTTCCTCCAACAATGAAAATAAACCGTAATGCTGAGGATTTTGACACGGACCCTGATTGGCCTTCTAACGATTTTTGTAAAGAGATGGCACCTAGTTTTCCACCAAATGTTGAAGCTGTGTTTCCTGTGTTTTTGGCATTTGAAAATAAAGGCATAGTGTAAGTATATTATTGTTATTAATATATTTAATAATAATGTATAGTTTTGTCTCTTATTACTGATTGTTTACGATTATTATGTGGCTTTCTTCTATAATTTAAAGGCTTGGTAGTCTACTGACAGAAAAGCTTGGAGTACCAGCATCCCAGGAGTATGAGCTTCCTTGGCATCCTCCAACATGCCCCCAAGATAAGGCTTCTGCTGCATTCACACAGAAGAAATCACAGAAGTAAATAATATAATCGAGTGTTTATTATAATAGTAATGTCATGGATGTATTTTATATAGCATTTTTTGTTTTGTTATGTGAAAGCTCAATTACATTTTTCTGTTGAATATACATTTACCCAGAAGGATCTATTTATCTAAGCAGTGCAAGACTTGTGATTTTCCGCATGTGGTGTGTATATTACTTATTTTTAGTTTAGACATCAGTTTTTTATAGAGCATACATTTCTTTTACCCAAACAGCAATTATTTGTATTATGTATTACATATTGTCAGATAAAATTGCCTCTATTATTTTTTATTGTGATTTGATGTATGAGTTGTTTACAATTTTTCTAATCATTCAACCATATTAAGAGATACATGTTGTTGTCAAACAATTTTAGAAATTTCTTTAGATCAGTAACTCTCTTGTTTTAATTATTCAATTCATTAAATAAATGGTGAATTATATGTGATTGTAGGGTTGAACAAGCTAGGTTAGCAACCGCTCTTATATATGTTACCAGCATTGTTGTTTCTGTATTCCTAGATAGAAAGTATTCCGTGCAAGCATGCTTTCATCATTTATGGTCTTATTGCGATTAAACGGAGTGTTACGTGGTTTTACAGAAACCAGTTGGTTGGAGAGGTTATAAAAGCTGAGTACATAAAGCAGAAGTTACTTGAATATGTTGGCAACGGCAATGTGGATCTTGTGAAACATATGCAGGATGCAGAAATTGGTCAACGAATCTATGCCGCTATCCAGAAGGTCAGAAATGTTATTATTTATGTTCTTGCAATTTTATTAGTGTTTTTTTTTATTTTTTTGATTTATTAGTTTAATTTTGTTATTAATCTTTCTTCTTCAAGAACAAGAGGTAAATTATTTCTACAATGAGCTTAACTATAATGAAAACATTTTTTTGTTTAGTCGTTTACCTGCTGGTAAGTGGTAACAACAGAGATCTACTAATGGAGGAAGTTAAATAACTTGGCTACAGTATGGGCAAGTTTTCTTTTTATCCATGTATTTAACTCTGATCTTTATTGTCCTCTCTGTTTAACTTTAAGTGATAATATTTAAATTAATTACGATACTAATTAGTTTAAAACCATTACAGAAATTGACACCAAAATGGATTCTATACACTTTGTCTTCTTTGTACTGGAGGACGCGAAGTAACAACGGGAATGCGTTGCATTGTCTGCTAACAGCAAGTAAGACTGTACCGGCTCGATATAAGGACATTGTGTTGGTTTCTTATGCCTCTGTTTGTTTAGAAATGGGCTACTTTGACGAGGCCCTTGTAGCTGCTGAAGAGGCCTTTAGAATCAGCCTCTACGAAGTGAGTTGTTAATTATCTAATGTCGTCTTTGTTCCGATCTAGAAGTAATGAAATTATCGTGGTAATATAAGGCACCTGCTTACTGTAGTGTAAAGCCTTTAATAATCATCTATTTTCTGTTTGTCATTTAACATTTTAATAAAAACTTATAATTCAAACTATCAAATTTCATTATATTGATCAGTTAGCTACAAATGGGTTAATATTTGATAAATTAATTCTATTACATATGTGGTAATCCATAGAAAGTAATGAATAAGAGTTTTGATGTTAGATTAATTGTGCGATTTTCAGCCAGCGACAAACTTTATTCTGGCGCAATTGAATATGCTCAAAAAGCATCGTAATACACATATGTTTCATTTAAAGCAAGTGATAAGAGTAGACAAGGAATTCCTTGGAGGTACAGTGAGAAACCTGTTATATGGCTGGGCGTGTATATTGAAACAAGTCAATGCTTTGACTGATACGGGTGAGGTTTGATTTTAAATAAACTATTTAAAAGTTATATAGGCTAAATATTAATGATATTGATTTATTATTTTGGGTTCAGAGGTCGGGGCGAACGACGTTTGCACGCAATTAGAACCGGGTGTGAACATGGTTTGTGATAAGGACGGATCTGGATGTCACATGACGAATGTCAAGTGTTCTAATAGTAAGGAAAAAGGTAAACATCACAAATGTCTTTTTAATTTGTATGGGTACCTTATTAGTCTAAAGTTTTAATTTGGTGTTTTTAAAAGAAAAAAAAATGACGTCGTTAGAAGATTTTCGTACATAATCAGTTTTTTAATCTTGCATTTCCGAGAAATTTTATTTTTATGAATTTTGTGCAAATAAATTCCAGTAACGAATATTTATGCGTAATAATTAAAAATATTAAACTATCAACTATTGTTACTTATTAAGTATAAATAGTATTTACTCGGAAAAAAAATTCATATGTATATTAATTTCTTTTCACAGTGGACTCTAGTAAGATCGTGCGTCTTCTGGAATTAAAAGACGAGAATACACAGAAATCCCAAGGAGACAATATGGACGAGGGGATCTTTGATATGTTTATTGCAAATATGCCGAAGGACCGTGGTGATTTTCTGGGTCACAAGCTTAACTTCGATAGTATGATGTTTACTATAACCAATTCACTAAAAGGCTGCGGTCCTATAGGATGCCGTAGTAAGTTTTTTTTAATTTATTTGTAACTGAAATGTAACGTACACATTTATTTGTATCAACCAAAGTTTCTTGTAATTATGTATTAATCCTTTGCGCTTTTATTTATTATTCTGTCTTCCTTGATATAAGCTGTATTGGTAATGACGATTGCAGCACCTATATCTGTACTAACAGAGGCGTGGCTTGAGTTATATCGAAAGGCCAGTCCAAGCACTTATTCAGTTATTCTCATCATTCTTATATAGTTATCTAATATAAGTCAAATGACTTCAACTTTTTGTCTTCATAGTCATATCAAAAACAATTATCGCTGCGAGGACGGAGCTTACACAAGGTATATGACTACCTAAGCTCGTACTATCTGCTTTGTTGACCTTATGTATCCTGTGCTAATATATAAGAATTATGTATCCAAACCTGGCCTATATGTAATAGAAAATATAAATTTCGCATGCAAAAGGAGAGTCAAATGTCTGGCACAGTATGAGATAAGATTTCGGGTGTTTTAAGGATAAGTTATATTGTGCAGAAGGGACGTCAGTTGGTTCGCGACAGGTTTTCTAATCTTAGACTGTGACTGCTGGTTTGCAAATGTCTAGTTAATGATTGGAATGGCCGAGAATAACTGCATGTTTTCTTTTGAAATTGAGGATCACACGCAATACAGAATTAAAAATATTCATCAATTATATAAAAAAAGATAGAGAATTTCCGCTATCAATCACGATTTTTACAAAGGCACAATTTTACGATTTTACTTCCGGATTGGTCCTACATTAGACAGATAGATGGTATTTCTCTAGTTTTATTAAGAATGAGCTTTTAAATCTAGTGTCAATATTTATTATAGATTAATTATTGAAATAATTATGTAATGTTAAAATTGTAGTGGTATGAAAGGCGTCATATGAAATAAAACTGTTTTTATTATTTTATACCATTAAATCTGCTATATTGAATCAATAGTTGAATTTAATATTTATTGCTTCTAGATCTCCAAGCAGAAGATTTGTCTCTCAAAGAGGAAGATTGTGGCTACCATCACTTACAACTGGGTTACTGGTTGCATATTGTTTGTTTTAAGCAACCGTTTACCGAGACCAATTTACGGTATTGCTGTCTTTGTATTAGTAATATTTGTCTTATCTTATTTTCTTCTTAGTACATTATACAATATAATTAAAAAAAAATCAGTTTAGTTTCTATAGTTTTACACATTTGAACTGACCTTTGCACTAAATTTAATAATGTTATAGGGTGTTAAGTTATCAATTTATTTAGATAAAGAATTGAAACAAATGCAATTGGTAAATAGTGTTGCTTTAATTTTTTTAACGTTTTTATTTTCAGATTACCAATAGAAATTGTATCATTGACACCATCCAACAAGAAAGTTCCAGAATGCCGCTTGGCTACAGACTCTTCCAAAGATTTCTTCCTGGAGCGCGTCGTCCGCGTCGACCCGAACGGCTGGGAGCCGGTACTGAGCCTTATGCACCAATTCGCGGAGATGTTCAGCTTCTTCGACTACGTCACGTTGGGATCGAAAATAGCAAAATATGTTGATGCAGTAAGTAGTTACTTCCGATATTCATCATTCGATCAAATAATTGATGTCAAAGTTACATACAAGCATTAAGTATGTTCTTAAATATAAATATCTGCTAAGAAGAGCGAAAGTAAGTGATTCGCTTAAAGTTTTTATTTTATTTTATATAGCTAATAAATTTATTACTTGATAAGGGTAATATAAAATAAAGTTATCCTTAAATGTTACACCCAGATTTTAGATTTAGCTTGTTTGTAACATGATCGTTTTATTATAGTTTTTTATTAGTATTTCTCAGAGGAGGGTGCAAAGCAAATGATAATAAATTAAAAGCGATTTTACAAAAACAATTTAATAATGAAAAATTTAATAGTAGTAAACTTTGCACACAATACGAAAATTTAATAATATCAATGGATATATTCATTCAATAATTAGGCAGTACAGTAATAATATATATACTTAAGCTTTTTTCGTTTTTAACCATTATCCATATTAACCAATCATGTTGTCTATTGTAACATAAACATACATGATAAAAAATGCATTGAATATAAAATATTATTACTATTTACAATTGTTTTTATTGTATTCGTATGTGATATTTGTGAATGTTGTTTGTACGTGACAGAAACCCCGTTCGTGGACGGGCGCGCTGAGCGCGGGG
>DWQX01002905.1:0-19779 GCA_018245475.1 Pharmacophagus antenor
CCGAGAGGGGCCTGCTCTGTGGGAGTGAGCATCGCTGGCGAATCTGCGGAAGTATGCGTAAGCATTCCCGGGACTTCACCATAGGCGGAAGATGGAGAACCGTGGGGGTTTAGTCGGTGCAAGTCCGACATAACCTGTCCTTGTCCCCGCGGAGGCAGGTATGCGAAGGCATTTCCCCCATGTAAAAAAAAATGGTGTAAAAAGCAGGGTTACGATCTTTACACCAACGAGCCAGTCGGAGTTTTCTAGGTGTATATAAAAATATTTAAATACGATAATTTTCGAATGTTATTGTATTATATTATTTCAATGTATGCTGTTTCTAAGACACTTGTAACAAAAATAATTTGAGTTAATTGAGCATAAGCGTAATTCAAATGAATAAGTTGTCGAGCTCAAAGGGTTACGTTTCTTTATACTTGTCACATACATATCATTAGCTCATAAAATAAGCTGCATAATGTGTCCATTATACTAAACACACAATCCCAACACTCGCAAGATTTTTAGGACACTAAGTGTTATGAGTATAGCCAGCTACAGGAGCTACAGTCGGGTTCTTGAAAAATAGAGGCAATAAGGTTTCTCTGGGGTCTGCAACGTGCTCTTAATGCCTCTGGTAATTACAACCGCCCGTAGGCTACGGTAACCGCTCACGTTTAAGCGAGCTATAAGCCTGCTTGCCACCTTAGTGGCATATAAAATAGTTTGTGATAGTAAAACTATGTCTTGCCATATATTTAAAATTACATCCTTAAATCTTTTATTAGTAACAATTGACCTCAATTGACATTTATAATGATGTGACGATGAAGCCGTAGAAGGCGGAGCGTGCTCGCCCAGAACGCTACCGCTGTCATACGTCGGACTACTGGAACACAACAATCTTTTGGTGGCAGATTGACATTGGATGGTAGATAGGTAAGAGGCTACGACAATACTCCATAGCCTGTCTTTACTACTCATACTACACTTCCATGGAATCGAATCTGGGATGTCTATGTTTCAAGACAAGCGGTAGTTGGTTTACAGCCACGAGGGCAGCTAATTTTTTAATAATCGCCTTGATCTACGTAAAACTATACCGACTCTGTTTAGTATACAAACATGTACAATACTTAACTAATTATGTAACAGTACATCGGTATTATATTCCAATAAAGGATTAGTATCCAGAGGTAACAGAACTTGTGCGCAATAAAGAAACTCGAATGGACCAATTTGAACAGCCGTTGTGTCATATTAAATATCACTATAAGTTTCTAAAAAACATAAGAAAATCTTAATTTAAATTACTTCTGTATTGATTAGCTTTACTAAATATATTCCTTATACTTTACTAATTGACCAGAAGCATCAACACGTCAAATCACTTTCACAATATTTAATTCTATAATTTGGATCAAATGTATTATTATCTCAAGAACGTAATTTTCTTACAAATTTTTTCGAGTCTTTAATTTTTATATATATTTCATATTGTATAAAAATTAAACACGATGATAGTTCTAGTGTTAAAAATGACAAAATTTATATATGGTCTTCGCATTATACATTTAATTGGTATCAATAGATAACTCGCGTGTTGCAAAAATTGTACGCTTGATTCGACCATTATTATCTCATTATTACCAATTATGGTTTAAACTTGTTCATGACTTTGATTCGCGGAATGGTGACACGCTGACCTAGTCACGTTTCGGAGGTAATTTTACATAACATGCGACCTTTTTCTATCTACTGTGTCAGTAACTTGAAACCTAAAGGTTTTAATTAGGCACTGTAATTAGCCGTATTTGCGCGGAGGGAGGAAAGAATGACCTCGCGACCGAAATTTTTCGACTAGTACATGGATTTCACTTTCGCTGCAAATCATGATTTTAAGACAGATTCGCCCAAAACTAAATATTAGGGGTTTCGTAAAATGCAGTTAATAAATATTACGTTTTTTGTTATAACACTTTACGTCTTATGTTCTAAGGTATTCAGCCTTAAAAGATAAGTAGATAGTAGTTTTCTTGTGTTCTAGATACCTTAGTTCTGCTCAAAGTTAAATGGACATTAAATGTATGGTGTAACTATTTCCAAACATAGAACAATATTTCCGATAAAATTTAACTGTGAAAACATAACTTCTGTGCTACAATATATAATTAATGTTTAAAAACATCTAACAATGTAAAAAATGCTATTATTCATTGGAAATGTAAACAAAATCATATATATATAGCCCGATACGGCAAAAGATTTAATGCTCATTATAGCAATATAATTATAAAAAAAAGTTTAGCAATTTGATGTCAGTTATAAATCACCGAATATCGTTCGCACTTGCTATTTTAATGTTGAGTGGTGACGCAAAATGTTTCCTTATTGCTTGTTAATGGCACAAAATTATATCTTGTGTCATGCGTATACATAACATAATGCACTAGTAAATTATGCCTGAATAAAGATAAGCCTGTTGCATTTTTAATTCTGACGTTATTCTGCTACTATGGCAATGAAAACTTTAACGATTCTTGGACTTTTCTTTGTTCATTTTCAGGATTTCTTATCCGAACGGTAATAAATGGGAACCTATTATTAAGACTCGGCCGACCGTCTGTCAGTATGTCATTTTGTCAGTGGGCTCTGTCTCATGAACCGTAATAGAAAGTTGAAATTTTCACAGATTGTGTAGTCCTATTGCTACTAAATAAAATAATATAAACAAGTCAATTAAGTTTATTGCCAATGATACGACATATTTGTTTGAATCTAACATGATTTCCATAAGCAGTTACGTTTGTACCGAATGAAAATTATTAACTTACTAAGTGGATGGTAGAGTTTTTTCAAAATCAACTACCTCCTAGTCAGCTTCCACACTCTTTGTCAATCTGCCGCCATAACAGTGTTGTGTTCCAGCAGTCGTACATATGAGAGTCAGAGAATTTTGGGCGAACACGCTTCACCATCTACGGCATCATTGTCACTTAACATCATGTGTCAATTGAGGTCAAATGCTAACATTTGATAATTGAAAATACTTAGATTAGTTTTAGTAATTAAGATTCATATCTTAATATGTTTTCAGAATATTTTTAAGTTACAAAATTTTTTATTAATAACGATACTCGTTGTTCTTGTCTTCAACATTTTACAATATTTTTTTTTAAAAAAAGATCCTTAATTCACATCACAATTGTATAAGTACCGAGTGTTTTTGTTTTATTATAAGTAAAAAACAAAGGACGCATGTAAAACAAGATATATTTTCATTTCATATTCAGCGTCGTGAAATAATCGAAGTAGCGACAGCTATAAATTCAGTTTAAATCAAGAAAACCAAAGTTATGGCACAATGGTTTCATTTAATAGGAAATAAAAATAAAAATATTACGACTGGAGAACTTGTGCTTCCTTTCATTATTATCTGTTTTACGTTTTTTTTATTTATTTCTTAATTTATTCTTATACATGAGTATAAGAATAAATTAAAAAATAGTAAATAAAAATTAACCATAAGAGTCGAAGAATTTGTTATTTTACTTTTTGATTTTTCTCATTTCTTTTGTTTATGTTTCCATTTGGTAAACTATATAACTAGCGTTAGTAGTTTGTGTTACTCATGTATAAGAATAAATTAATAAATAAATTAAAAAAACGTAAAACAGATAATAATGAAAGGAAGCACAAGTTCTCCAGTCGTAATATTTTTATACGATAAAAAATTATCGTATTTATTCAGGTGAATTTTCTAGTGTAGAACGCACTACAATAGCAGACTACAATGCCATTAAATATGATGAATTTGCTATATTCTAATATTGGATAATAAAATTATATTCGGAAAATAGGCTAGGGTTATTTGATAGCATACGTAGTACTGAAAAGTAGTATCTCAATAACATTATTCCTTTTTTTTGTCCATTTTTTTTTAAGAAATTAGCAACAGATAAGTACATAACATGCCTAATGTTAAATGATATCTTCATTATTAATTTCTTATCGCAAACAGCGCTTTGATCGCCATAATTGCAAGGGTTCATAACTTTATCATAATTAATTAGCTCTCCAACCTCATACGGAATATTACGAACAATTAAATTTTTCGTAATATTCCGTATGAGGTTGGAGTTATTAATTTTACAAAAAACAAACAGTTGTAGAGACTCAAACAATTTGGAATTATTTAGACCGTGTATTGGCAATACAAATAATACAAACTAATATTCTAGCTTGTTTCAGTGTTAAAGTATTCAATATGAGAACTAAATAACAATACATTGAAAAATAACACTTTCACAACAGATTATTGAACCAACTATAAAAAAATAAAAACACGACATAAACCTTCAACAGTAAATATTAACAGGTACAAAACCGATCCTTCCTATTAATGCGCCAACTGTCATTTTTTTAAACAATCAAAATTAAGATATATCCTTTCTGAGAAAAGAATTAACACAATGAGACCACTCCGTACAAATTATGTTTAGTATTATGGTACGATATTAAAAAAAGGAACAAAAAGGTATTAGCCTGGAATTGTGCGCTGATACTCCTTGTGGGTATTTAAGTCTTTAAAATAAAGCCACTTACAAAGTAATATTGTCGTTACACGAATAATCACTAATACATCTTAATGAAATCAAAATAACAATGTTGATAAATACAAACATAAAATAAAAACCTACCTAGAGGTGAAGAACCAGTAAAGGATGGCGGTGAAGATGGCCAGCTCGGCGGCGCCACTGGCCACCCTGACGTGCTCCACCACGGCCCACATGCTGATCATGGTATCCATTTCCGACCAGTTCTTACCGACGGTGGTCACTACATCACCAATCGTCCAATTGTGGAATATACTTAGTTGATCAATCTTGTACAGTTCACCGGTGTCGAGAAATAATTACAGAATACGCCGTCGATTTCCACGGGTTTACAAAAATTAAATATAAAATATCACAATCAACTATTCATCTAAAGTTCACTTTGAAAAGAAGCGATCTGAAGAGAGATATTTGTGCGAAATGTCGATTTCAATTTCGTTTTACCAAGTCGAAGTGGAGACGTCTCGACTCGTCGGGAGTCGAGGCTGCGCTGATTCAATTACCCGATACTGGTATCAACAAAGGCGCGTTCGTTTGACTTCTGTCCGGCCGCACATGCTAAAGCGAGAGGCGGTGGCGTGACAGATAACTTGGACACTAACTCAGCACTCGGTATCCAAATGAAAACAATAATTAATACGACCTAATTGCCGTCCGATACGCGTGTACATGGGTAAAGTTCACGTGACATTACAAAGATACATTCGCCATCCTGTGAAGGAAATGATTACCAGAGGCGTTTCACAGATAGCGTTTAGAACATTAACAATAAAACTTAAAGGTAACATATCTCATGAAACACTATACACGTAATGACTACACGAGTTATTTCAAGGTTGTTTGAGTAATTTATGCAGTTGGCCTGACCAAATTTATTCAAAGTATTGTGCCCTTAGATAAAAAAAAAAGAACCACTCTATCACGCAGTTGACTGATGGTGGAAATCGACATGGATATAATAATAATTGACCTCAAGACCGTGAACAGTGCTATCGCATAGCAACACCTTTCTCGTGAAATTCAATGGATACAATGTATTTTATAATTGGTTGTTTCATCATCAAAATAGTTTATAACAAGGCGAGAAAGATAATTAAATAATATAGTTTATATACGATAACACATTTTTTTCAATATTAATTTGTTTTTTTATTTATCAAGGTAAATTGTGTATTTTTGGAGTAATTATTAGTTGAAGATATTTATAATATTTTTGATTTCATTTAAATAGTTACTCAATTTGGCAGGCAAAGAAAATGGTCCAACCCACCGTGAAGGTTTAACTCTATAATATTCTAATGAAATAAAGATTAATATTCAATGTTTTTGATATTAATCTCTTACATCTTTGTCTCGGTAAATAATTTTATTAAGCAATAGTGACCTTTCCGACAAATTGGAAAAAACATCATTGAAGCAGAAAAATCAATTTAATTTCCTCCCAGAGTTCATGACGCGACAGTAAAAGTATTATTTGATATTTTTAGGGATGTTTGTCACAATGGACATATCAATGCCATCTTATTCATTCAGCAAACGTATGGAATAGTATAAATGAAATACTTTAAATATACATTGACTCTACCACAAGGATAAAGTAAGGAAAATGTTTGAGTTATTTGAGATTATGAAAGCAGCATATTAATTAAAATTTAAAACATACACCTAAATGTAACTAATGATCCGTAAAGTACCAAGTAGGACGCGACACAAGTTAAAGTTGTCTGTAAACTGCTAATTGATTTCGTCGTAAGACGATTGCATTTATTAATAAAAAAAATAATAACATCGGAACCTAAATTTGAGCATACAATTACAAGATTCATAATTATTTATGTACGTATGTGTCACCTGTCACTAGAAAACTGCTCGACTTGATTAAACGGTGTCTGCAAATGATTTAATCGATTTTACATGATAGAAATAGCTGCAGTCTACCTAATTTTTAACCATACATAATAAATCAAATCCACATTTTAGCTTATAGAACGAAACAACAAAGATTTATAAAAAAATAATAATAATTTTGCGTAGAATAATTTTGTTAAAATATTTATACATTCACTACTCAAATTCAAGAATCATAATTATTTACTAATCCAAATACCACACTCATATTTCAAGAAAAAATTAAATTAAACAATAAATTCTTTTTCAAATTAACAGATGCGGATGCAGCTAGATAAGTTTAAGTCGTCGAAATCGAATATATTGCAGCATTGCGAAAATACTGTGTCATGGACTGTTATATTGCTATAGAAACATGTGCATCACCATTTGATACACTTAGGTGACATGTAATATTGGGACATCGTTGACAAAGTTAGACAAAAAATTTTCCTTAAATTTTCTCGTGAACTATTGTTGTAACGATGTTAGTGCATTGTTAAGATTATTTGATAACACGCATCGTACATTGTTATACGTTTAATTTTTTTTATTGATACAAACATTAAAAAAATAATTGAAATTATTTAATGGTAAAGTCGTGAAAATAAATGTAACAGCCGAGTCAGCTAAACAAGCTCACGCACTTATCAAACGAAAAGATATTAGATAGCTAACGTTACTCTCACACCAAAGAAACAGAATTATCCATAATTAGTCAATTTAAAAACCGAACAAATCAGACACGCTGGCGAATGTAAACAGTTTAAAAGTTTGAAAGGGGTCGTCGAAGAACTTAACATTTTACTACTGTTGTGACCCAACTAAACTATTAAGTTTCAAGTTAAGAACATATATTTTAAATACCAAAAAAATAAATAAGTGTCGCTTTAATATTACTTTCTCATTTAAGTACACATGGTACAGATTGAATATTGGACTTCATAACTCAATTACGAATGTATAGCGCATTATTTTGACACAACTCAATAATTATTATGAGGATCAGGTGTGTCTAAAAGTTGGGCTTCGCATTCATTAAAACTTTAGTACTGATGACTTATAAATATATTGATAGTAACATCCACGTATTTACATATTAATTTTCTTATTTATCATTTGAATTTTTACCTCTTCGTTAGTTAACGCGAACAATTAGACCGCGACGATGCGACGTGAATGTAAAGATATGAAATTTAAAATATCGCATGGACAATATAACGGACTTCATTCAAACTCATACACCAAATAACTTCATACCCTGACGAATCGCGTGATCCGAAAGAGAAATCGACATCGCAAAATAACAGGGAACAAATGTACAATGAAAAACACAATTTATATATTTAATGAGTTTTTACCTTTCCAACACTAATCACAAGGTAATACAAAATGAGAATTTAAATACAATAAATTAAAAGGAATTATTCGAAAAAATGCACTGTATTTCGGTCGCTCAGTAAAGAAACGAGGTGAATTTTTACATAATACCGCAACGTCGGCGGTCTGAAGACATAGATACGTTTGCCCACGCGCACGGTTTGGGGAAGACTAAATCGAACCGCCAGTCGGTTGCCAACACGGCCAGTTACTGAAGACAGTATGCGCATCGGAACAACCACGGGCGTGTCTATTTTATCATTGGTTTTATGTAAATTATAAAAGCACTTGTATAATAAAAAATAATCGTAAATGACTATAAATTATTTTCAAGTAAAAAAAGTTTTCATATAAATTTATGGAATGTTTCTGTTAGTTACAAATAATGTAGCAAAACAAAGATTATAATTTTTATAACATTGTATATAAATGTTAACATGACCGCAATTTCACGTAATGTTAGGTGACAATGAGGTCGGAGATAGTAAAGCGCGCTCACCCATAATACTCTAGCACTCGTATGTTGGTAAAAGCAACGTTGTTAAGCTGGTACTTTGGCATTACGCGGGTGATAAAATCGAGTAGGTTCGAATAAACGGTACTCAAACTCGCTTTTGATTAAAAATTAATGCCATGCTAACAATAATACAAGTGTCAGGTTTGATAAGCAAACATTTCATCTATTGTGTAGTTAAAAATAATAATAAAAAAAAACAATGATACCAGTTTTCGTTTTTTGTTTAGTTACTATACAAGACAACAATTTTAAAATTTCAATATATTTAAAAATAATAAAATTTTCATTTTGATGAAACATGTAATCACTTTTACTTAAACAATAGATACGGTGCTATTGATATATTATGGATTTTACCATTTTAAAAAGAAACTCTTTAATAAGAGGATCTTAAATGTATTATAAAAAAAAAACACTATCGTTACCTATTGTAAAAGCATCGCTTAATTTAGAAAATCACTTGTTCACGACCGAAATGCAATGAAAATTCATTAAATTAATAAAAATGTTTTGTCTTTAACAATTTATTAAAACATATTCAAAAGGTAATATATCTTTTTTACACGCATATTTGTAGGAGAATTACGTTGTATTGTCTAAAGTCCATATTAAAAAAAAACTCACGTAGCCTTGAAAGTTAAAATGACACGTTTCATTGGCGATGTAATTTCACTGATTACAACGGTGTTCAGACCGCAAGAATCGCTTACTCTTTGACAGTTGAAATATACCTACAAAGACAAACTCCGACAATAGAAATTTGTATAGTTTAAATACATTTTTGAATGCCTCCGTAGCGCAGAGAGACCGAGTATATTCTGGGCGAGTACGCTTCATATGCAGCCTCATTGTCACTTACGCGTAGTATCGAGGGGCACGAGCCCCTAACATTATTTATTCATTCTTTATCCCAAAGAACATGGTTATAAATGTAAATTAACATATTACAGACTGAAATGTTGCAGTTGACAATAACCTTCCAATCACATATTCTGAAGACTAAGGAATACATTGCATGTATCAAGAGAGCAAATTTACAATAAGGTAAAATGACCTGAGGTAATAAAATCCATACCAGGGTCATTTTGTAATGGCAAACAAACACAGATTCAAGTAAATTGTAATAATTTGATGGCGCTAAAATGGCGGGCCACACATCCATAGATTTGAAACATGGGAACAAATTGATATTACGCCACAACCAGTAGCGGTATTCCCATACAAATCCAAAAGCTCGGTGAATCATATTTAAGCAATACAGTGCACTAAAATTAATAAATCCTTATTAAGACAAAGTTTAAGCAAGAAAACAAACAATAAAATGCAAAAATCATATCATACATCAATATTTTTTTAAGTAGGTGCGTATGTAAGTGCCCGAGCCGGCCCTGCAGGCACGACCCTGCTCACATGTCATTTGACCATTATTTATAAATAGTAGTGCAATGTTCCTTAATAACTTTTTTATAAAATTTATTCTATTACTTGTAATAAAAAATAATAACGAGTTATGACTAATTCGTGCAGGATTTGTGCCACACTCTTTGTTGTGAGTGGTTCCACTTTTGTGATTTTTATATAAAAATCATACCCTGACGGCATTTCAATTCATACTCGATGTTCGTTACACTATAACTTAATTTTTAAAAAATTGTTTTCACGATGTTCTTTGTGTTTATTGCGTCCATGATGAATATTTGATAATTCACCACAGTCAAAAGTTATTTTGTATATTGATAACTTTTGACAATGATGCCCCTTGAGTCTCCGTGGCGCAATGGTTTAAAGCTTACCCTATAACCAGAAGGTCCCGAGTTCAATTCGTGGACCACATACATAGTTTGGATGGTGGTTGCATTTTTGATACCCGCCTGTCTAGCTTCCGCGGTCTATGTCAATCTGTCGTCATAACAGCATTGCTATGAGCGCCAGTATTCTGCGCGAACGAACTCGCTTTACCTTCATTCATCTACGGCTTCATTGTCACTTAACGATAGGAAAAATCGAGGTCTCATGTTAGTTTATAATCGAAAAAAAAAAGATGTTTTTTCATCTACCTCATCAATCTTTATTATTACGACAGCTCGTTATCCGAAAAAATCAACTACTCAAGGTATAAACGATAGCCCTAAATATTAGTAAATAGTATTTGTTGTGGTTTACTTTAATCTGTTACAGACCTATTCTGTGGGGATATATCGGATGTTCTATAAAGGCCTTTCTAATAATAAAACAAAAAAATATGTATGATAATGTTAACAACTATCTGTTAATATTGTCTTTCCTCTTGTTCGACTGTAAGTGAAAATTATAATGATACTAGTACCAGATTTACTTGAATTATTTTCAAAGGTGCAATGAACAGAAAATAGAAATTAGCACAGTGATTTACACATTTTCTTTGTAACATTTAGGTGTCTGGTTCGATTCCGGGGCAACATTATTAGTACAGTTTAGATGGTAGTAGGGATTTTGCGAACCCATCGGGCTAGCTCAACACCTTAAATATACCACCGACATAACAGCATTGCTGAGTTCCAACAGTCACGCATATCAAGCCCAAAGAATTCTGGGCGAACACGCTTCTCCACCTACGGCCTCACTGTCAATTAACATCATAGGAAATTGAGGTCTATTGTAAGCTTACTGCGGATAAAAAAAATAATTACAACAATTAGTTGACAACATGTTCTCGTGGGTATATGATGTCGATATTTTTAGTAGAATAGTGAATACTTAACAACAGACAACAGATATTGTGATAAAATACAAACCAAAGAAAATAAAATAATATCGAATGAATCGATCGACAACATTTGTTTTCACCGAGATGTTGGTTATGCTAAAAATCCCAGAAAAGTATTGACTTTTTCTGTTTTTTTTTTGCAATATAATGTATGTCACGGCCATGGGCTGCACATAAGTTAATTCTTAAGATAAATTGTATCTATTGATCAGTCAGTCATACATCTCTAGTGACCCTGAGTTTTCTTGTTTACCTTAACTTTAACTTAAAGCTATTTTATTAGCTTTGGACATTTAAAATACGGCCTTGTTGTTATGGGGATAAACGTGTCCACTTCCTATTTTGTCGAAATGTTTAATATATAAATGTTTTTTTATTGATAATAATAAATTATTACGTTCAATCCTATAATCCATATATCCATCTTTTTACCCAATGATTAGTTCCTATGCCCGTGCTCGGAATTTTGATATGGTAAATACATTAAGAGATTTTGTTTAATAGTTTGATATTAAATCTATAATAAATTGATTTTAAACTTTCTACAAATCATTATATCTTTTTTATTTACCGGCAATACATTATGATCACTTCACCACAATTCCACACGATGTAAATTGACAATGAGGCCGTAGATTGTAAAGCGTCTTTGCCCAATATATTCCAGCAGTCATATGTTTGACTGCTGGAAACACGCTGTTGTAGCAGTTGATGGCCACTAAAAGTGCTAAACTGGCGGGTTCGAAATATCACCATTCAAACTATACTACGCATTTGACACGAGAATCAAATCTGTGTGAAAAGGCAGACAGTAAAAAACTACGCCACGTGAAAATTTGAATAATATAACTATGTCTTTAATTGGCCCATCGCAAAGTGACTCTCATCTCTTACGTATATCTCATGTTTACGTTCCACTCTATTTGTCTCCTAGTACTGGTATTTGCGCGGACGATGTATGAGATAGTTGTTGCAATTGTCGTTAGAAATGCAAATTGTCTACACTTGTTCCAGAACAACAGCCTCCATGGTCCAGCGGTTTACCGCTATCCTTGTAACGCGGGGTTCGATTACCGCGCCACAGGTGTAGTGAAGTGTGGATGGTGGTAGGGTTTTCGATCCCACCTACCTACCCTGGCTAGCAGCTACCACCATCAATGTCAATCTACCGCAATAACGACATTCCTGTGTTGTAGCAGCCATACACGTGAGAGTCAGAAATATTTTTTTGGATGAACACGCTCCACCATCTACGGCCTCGTTGCCATTTAACATCGGGTCAAATTGAGGTTAAGTGATAGCCATTAACCTATGAAAAAAACTCAAAAGCTTATTTTTAAATAATCATTTAAAAGTTGATCTAACGAAACTGCATGAGGCAAGAAAAAAAAACGTTTTTGCCAAAAAAAAAAGTATTTTTAATGACCGCAACATTTATCAAAACAATGAATTATAAAAAAAAACACAATTTTGATTATCCGTATTTACATTTCCGTGTATTACAAAACTTTCTAGAACTTCCTAACAATCGATAAATTTTAACGCATGAAGGCTATTTATTTATGTTTATTATGTTAGGCGGAGGACACTAATAATAAATATTTAAAATTGTGTAAACATTCGAATTATTTATATCGGCATGTATTAGCTCTTTTATTAATTTTCGTCGGTTTCTTTAATTAAACAGTGCTTAAATTTATTATGCACCTAGTAATTAAGAATAAAAACTTAATAATCTACCAATTCACTCTTGGCTACAGTGGATGTTTCTCGCATTGATTCTCTTGATATGGTACCGATTTCCAACAAGACAATGAGGCTGTTGACGGCGATGCGTTTTCGCATAGAATACTTCTGGCTCTGTCGTGTATGACTGCCGGAACACAGCTATTACTGTAATGGCGGCAGATTGACATTAGAGCGGTAGCTAGCAAGGCAGACTCGAAGAACCCTACCACCATAAACACTCCATTATACTTCTTGTCCGGGGAATCGAACTCGGGACTTCCGAGTTACGAGACGTCATTGCACTATTGAGACAGTTGTAACACAAAATATATAACATAAAAGGAAATGTTTATTTGTTATAATGTATCATAATAATTATTTGTTAATCATAATAATTAATTATTTGTTATAATGTAAATATTCATAAGAAATGTTTTTCAAAGAACAAAACGAAGAGAATGTGCGTGAAAAAGTAGACGTAAAAACTGTAGAGGCCAACTTATACAACAACATAATTTACTTTATTAACGTGTATCCTGATTGGTTGAAAGTTTGTCATCTCCGATTAGTGAATTTTCATTGATGGGTAAGAAAACAATATTTATTATTATGATTATCAGGGAGTGGAAATTATACATCCGTCTAATTAATTACGAAAATTGAACAAAACAAGTAATTAAAAAGATCCGAATTAAAGATAAAACTTTAATAACGCAAGTGCACTTTGATATTATATGAGAAAAAATATCACAATGAATTGTATTAACGAATAAAATCATTCAAGAAAAAATTTACTGCAAAAATAATCAAAAACATATTACCATTGAAAAAAAAATCTATTGAATTTTTACTAAACACCTCGAAATGTTACAGGTATCATAAGGTATAGGTATATATTATGTTTTCTTATATTATACACTTTCAGAGAGTACTTGGAAATTGTTTTTTTCTTTTTCATTATATAAATAGCTGAATAATATAGTAGCGGTACTACCAAACATGCTCGCAAGCCCGGGAAATAAGAATAAAATAAAATCACGTATTAATATCTTTTTGTATAGATGAGAATATTTAAAAGTTCGGGCTTGCCCTGCAGGCACGCAATTGGAAGAACTATCGGGCCCCGTGATGATAAATTACCACTATCAACCGTGGAGAACCACAACACCTGGGGAGTCACAGTTAACTGCATAGACTATAAAAACTATATTAAAATTGTCTCGCATGGAACAAACTGGAAATTGATTTTCCACCCGTAAGTTTCCGTTGAATTTTTATTTAAATTTCATTATTCTATATATCGTTTACTTATGAAAAAGTATTACACTATTGACCTAATACCAAAACTTACTGAACGTTCGTTATTTTCTTTTTAATATTAAGGTGATTGTAGAGCACGTCATACGACTTAAATGTACAAAATATAACATGATAGTATGATGCAATATTATCCCTTTTTTTCTTTGTAATTGTGTTAAGACTATGTACTAATTGTAATTTATTAATGTTCATTTACATTATTGCTTAAAACGTTTATGATGGGCTTCTATTCTTGTATGGAGGTACCCGCGTTGGTAACCTTCATTCATGCGTGACATTTGACATTAGCGAATGGATTAAATAACCAATGGCCACAGACGCGATACTAGCCACTTCCAGGATACGTCGCTGCCAGGCGGGCTGGCGGGCTAGCGAGCGGGCGACGAGTGTCACAATCGGCCCCTGGCGGCTGCTCGTCAATTGACCAATACCGGGTAATTGATGGCCATCGAGCATAGACACACGCAACCTTCCGACGCAATTCATGTGTTTTTTTCTCGACACAAGACTTCCAAACCTTTACAGATAGGTACATGATATACAGAGACGAAAATTAAAAAACAACAAAAGACTAAGTGCGAGTCGGATTGGCACCGAGCGAAGGAAGTTCCATACAATAAAAACCAAAAAAAAATCACGTTCCCTGTAAGTATTACATCATTATATTTGTTGTTAAAGACAATGTAAATAAACAATTTTGACAATTTCAACCTTCTATCTATTACGGTTTAAGAGATAAAGCCCGCTGACAGACAGGCAGACAGACGTTCGGCGACGTCTTAATAATAAGGTTCCGGTTGGCACCCTTAGTGTACGTTCCATAAAAAGTACTAAAAATCTTCAAGCGATTGAATAGATTTTCTTAAAATATTTGAGAACTGCCGATATCCATTCAGCGATGAAACAAAAAACGAATAAATTCGATTAAACCGTTTGGGTGGCACGAATCAAAGTAGTTCAAGAAACCAAACATATAATACACTTCTTGTTTGGATGAAGGATGGTAGATGTTAAACACATACTTGATAAATGCGCATTATGTTAGTTATACAGCAAGTTTTTTTTATTTTAAAGATGAGTACTGTGGCTTGTGGGGGAAGAAGTTTTGGTCGTATTTTGAGATATTAAAAAAATTGTAATTATCAGAACATGGGAACTCGGAGACATCCAACCGAATCTCCCAGGTGTTGTCTCTAAGCATGTTCTAAAGTTTTTATACAAAATGTACTTGGCTTGTCTAAATTTTTATATTTTTTAATTAATCTTCGTTTTACTTTTCCCAAAGCCCCAAGGAATTTCATAAATTTACAGAGAAGTGTGCCCGAACAATCTCGATTGCTTCTAGATCATTCTTTATGTAGAACAATGTTAACCACATTTAATTTATATTCGAAATATTATATCACAAGACATTTTCACTGAGGAAGAGTTGCAATGACGAAACTAAATACATTACGTAAGTCGCCGCCCCGCTCAATCATTAGAGAGGCTAGGAACCGCGAAACTAATTACCAAGTACGTACATACATCGTCGACACATGTTTACTTAAAAGCACATACACATTCATATCGAATCGTAGAGAATACATCTGCAATGATTTTGTAGCATTTGAAAAACTATATATGATATCCAAATAAACAACCTATAAATATATATTGTATTTATAAAGAAAATTTTTGTACACTATCATAATTACATAAACTGTCAATAGGAGTTATAAGCATATAAAATTCAAAGTACTGACGGATTCAATGACTGACTGACAGATCTTTAAAGCAGTGCATAGCTTAGACCGCTAGTAGTCTTAGAGATATCAAATTTGAAGTGTGTTCTTTGCAATGTTTAAGTATCCACTAACTGCTACACATAATGAAGTGGGATAAATATTAACCATCTATGGCCCGTGTAATTTTCATGTAACATTTCAGTACATTACAATTTTATACAGAAATGCAAATATTTATAGGTCATTGTTATCTGAAAGTCACAAAGTCTATATATTGCGATAAAATTTTTCATATTGAACAAAATATTCGCTTCTTTTAAAAAGATTTATACAAGAGATAACTTTTTCCTTTCGTTCCTCCAATCTCTCACGGAAATTTAGCCCACACGGGGTTAATATTAAATATAAAACAACCAACATAAAACGAATTCATAGCAGTAAAAACAAAAATGTTGAAAAACTATATCGGATATATTTTCCTACCATAACCTGTTTCTTTTATTTCCTGTATATACTTTTCATTTCAAAAAAAAATAATATGGTTACAGAGTTATCACAGTTTCTTTTATCTACATTCATATATTTAGATAGAGATAAATGTATTTACTGTATAATTATAAACTCACATTTTGCGTAAAATATTCAACTTTTTTTAATTAAAACAGTAATTGTGCGAACAAAGTCGACTGCCTAGCTGGTCTAGCGTAACAATGTTTATAGCACAGGCATTGTGTGGCCAAGACCGGTGTCATTCGCGCTCCATCATTTGTGATCATCTGCAGGATGAGCTTATCTTAATTCGTTTAATTACATCCTATCTTGAAATCGAAACCTTTTTGCCCTACATACCTTGTTTAACATGTTAGCGACGCTATCGTTAATTATCTAATAATTAAATATATTAATTACCCTTATCTCTTATATATATACAATTCGAAGTTTTGACTAATTCACTTACTAACCTATATATTAATGCACAGCCTAAACCGCTAGACCCTATAGACATGAAAATTAGGGAGTGTACTCTTTCTCATGAGTAAGTATCCACTAAAATGGTTTTTTGAAACTCCACCTCTGAGTGAGGTATAGAGATTTAAATTTCAATGTAACTGTTTATTCTGTGAATCCATGGACTCGAAAATTCATACACATGCTGATGGAAGATTAAAAGCCCAAAATGATACAATCACCACACCACGCATCAGAGATGCGGGTGTTTGACCGCAAGATTTGTATACTTGTATATTAATGTGTGTAATAACCAAATGAATAGGGCGTAGATTGTGGGAGTGATAAATACTTGTGTTTGACAATTCTAACAAGAGTTTTAAAAATCATTAAAATGAAATGTAATAGTTTTAAATTCAGTAATATTTTAACATTTATGCTATAATTCTGAAAGCTATGGACGTGCGAATATTATTCTCCTTTTAACGGGTAAAAATACCTTACCATTTTATGGAATTAATTAATTATCTAGCTCTATAAGCTTTATAAACGACTGTTACATGTCATCATTGGGTTTATTACATAAAATCATTATGACAGACACTGGAATTTCTTACGGACTGCTCCAGTGTCTTAACATTGCACTTAAGCAAAACCTTAAGAGGTTTCCTTGACATTCGATCGGTACATGACAAACAAAAGACTATCGTTTCATACGTAAGTATACTTTTACCTTTCTACAACAATCATATTGTATGTAATAGATTATAGGGTTGTCACTTCAGAGGTCTACGAGTACAACAAATGATATGTGACATAAATTATGTACTAAGTACGCAATGGAAGAACACTGCCTGCGCGACACGGGTCATTAGATCGCGCGTATGACCTGAATGTTGCTAGATACCATCCGTTAACTGCGTCAAAGCTAAGCCTCATAGATAAACCATATCGTGTGGCATTAGAATTTATTATCGCATAGTTACAGCTGGACATAAAATACATATGTTACAAAGTGAAATTATTATTTTATTACATAACAAAGAACGGGTCTCTTTATTATTTGTCGGGTAATGATAAGGTTGGGCGTCAGCGTAATAATACCCGCATGATCCTGCAGCTAATTATGAGTGGTGAGAACCGGAAAATCAAATACCGAATACTCGTCGCCCGGTACATTAATATCCTGTATGTACATCAGGTACATTTTATGTTTCGAAGCGAAAATAAATGAATATTCGAAAGAAAAACGAGGTAAAAATTATAGTACCCAAAATAAATAAACCACAGTGGTCTTAGTGGGTAGATTATTTTTTACTTATTTAAATCAGTCCAGAACACTCCCTCCTATTATACCACGAAGGCTAGCGATCATGTCGAGTCATCGTTTTCCGCCCACAACTCCAAAAGCCGCCGTATAAGTCTGTCCAGTCACTGTATTACATCTCTACATATACAATGGATGGTTAGATTCCGCACTGCTTATATTCTTGGCATCGATGCAGATCTCTTATCAACTCTTTGTATTAACAAAAACACAAATAATATCAACAACAAAGGGTAAAGAAAATTCAAGGTGACAGAATAATTATTACAATACGTTATAATAATAAAAACCAATGCCCGATATGATCACGGATTTTCATGCAAAGATAACGAAGATAATTTTGTTTCCAAGTATTATGTTGATTAAGTAATCAAACTAATGTGATAGCAGATCCTAATTAAGATCTTTACATGACAGTTCTTAGCAGTCGTCGCCCCTGTACTTTTTGTTTGTTGATCTTTTATCGGTTATGTACTAACACTTGACCTCGAGTTCAAATGAAGTTAAATGACAATAAAAACGTAGGTGAAGCGTGTTCGCCCAGAATACTTCTAGTTCACACACATACGATTGCCGGAATACAGGAACGCTTTTATGACGGCAGATTGAAAGAAAGAGTAGTAGTTAGCAGGTTCGAAAAATCTTACCACCGTCCAGACTCCACTACACCTGTCACGTGGGAATCGAACCCAGAACCTACGCATTACAAGGCAAGCTGTAAACCACAGCGCCACTGAATCAGTCAAGTAGTGTCTTGTTGTTTCAGTTATAAAATACACTACCACAGCGCCTATTACATCACGTTCATGCCTGTTCAAATTACATGATCAATATTTTGTATTATTGTAGAGATGTTTCTAGCCACTTTTATACAAAACATACGTCAGTATTACACTCGCACATCCTTAGACAATTTGAGACTTCTTGCTTTATAATCATCAAGAAATTCAAGTATTCAAAAACAGCCCAATATGTTGTCGCTACGGGACATAGCTTCTACATCCGCTACTTAATATATTATGAAATATTACTTAAATATTCCGCATCAGATACCTAATCAATTAAAATCGACTAAAAATATATTACAGGTGTAAAAAAGCGGCTGAGGATAATTGATTATAAGACGAGGAAAAAGCAAATGATATCTTAATCCCCAGGTAAAAACGCGTGTGAATTCCGGGTCCAGAAATTGGATGAACATAGTATTTATTTAAAAACGTTCCTAGTCCAACGCGCAACTTATAAAAAGTTTTAACCATGTGCTTGCTTAAAATAATCACATTTACTCTATACAAAGACTTCGTTACTACTCAAATGCAGATGCAGATTTTAATTCAAATAACATAATTTTCACATTGAAACCTTTTGTATTCGGTACGAGTTCAATGGCATAAATAGATCGAACATTTTCCACAACAGATTACTTCCATAACAACATTTGACGTCAAAGCATTAACGGATAAAATTAATATTCGATCAAAACAAATCGAGACTTAATATCAACAATTTTATGTCATATACCGATCGCCAAATATATTTCTATATTTATAGAAAAAGTTTTCCGTGATGTAATATGATGATGTAATATTATTATTATCGCC
>DWQX01002906.1:0-19777 GCA_018245475.1 Pharmacophagus antenor
CTATATATATACACACACACACACACACACACACACATATATATATATATATAATTTACTTTTATCACATCTTGAAGATAAAATAACCAGAGATGAAGAGTAAGAATAGTTCTTAGAAAAATGTGTAAAACTAACCATATTATGCTTTGAACTACATTAAAAACTATGCATTCTTTTAACAATGGAACTATTGTGAAAAGAACAAAATAATATATACTTACACATTATATGACGTAGATCGAAGCCTTTTCATAAATATTCGACGTTAAAACTGAAGAAGGCTGCTATAGAAGAAAAATTAAATAACGTAATAATAATTCTTTGTTTTGTTTTTCAATCGAATTAATTACTTCTTGTATTAAAAACTATTTAAGTAACTGGCATTAAAGTTGGTTACAAGTATTGCCGTTTTAGTGTTATAATAACATTAACATTTTTCTGACAAGAAAGCGCGGAAACCAGCTTATACTGTTTCTTTCGAAGGAGCACCCTAAACAGAAGTGGGTTAAAATAATATTTACATTTAAAAATACAGTAATCCCGATCATTAATTCATAAGCTGATATATAAATAAACGCAATTATTTATACATTCTCGTAAAATACACAGAACGATGTTTCATCATCTTGGAGAATACAATAATATATTATGCAAATAATTTAAAAAAAATTTAAAATGGTATCTTTTTCATGACTTATTTTCTTTATTACAAATTTATATTTTCTCATATGCATTGCTTAAAAATTATAATTAATTGATTATTAAGGAAGTTGTACGTAAATGTACAAAAAAAGCATATATTTAAAATGGTTAATTTTTTGTTTAATTCGTGTAATTTCATTAAATAAATACGTTATAGCAGATTGGTTCGGTGAAATTTGCGCTGTTAGTCTTTTTGACGACTATTACAGCTTCATCGAAAATGGTTTGTTATAGCAGCAAAAAGAACTATATGATTTTACACAGACTATTTTAAAGACACATAAAAGTGCCAAATACTTGGATATAAATAAATAACATTATTAAAAAATATATATAACAAAAAACAAGACAGCTCGTCCAGATCAACCTTTAAGCACTTTCAGACACGACAAAAAGAAATTAAGTACTGTGCTATAAAAAAAATTGAAAAAAATAGGACAAGGGCAAATTCAAAAAGAATCAGATATGCTTTAATTAATTTTACACTGCTGACATTAAAATTCGCATCACTTCCTTTTGTTAACTTTGCTTCGTGTCGCTACTTTTCCGTTGAGAATGAAAATTAGACGCATCATTCAGTTTGCAACGCACGTCGCTTTTAGTTCAATCAAGTGCATTCGTATGTATCACACGTATGTATGTACTTTGAAAGGAGATAAGACCCAATAATTCGCAAGCCGAAACCTTAAGTTTAATAAGGATAAATTGAAGGAATTGTTCTTATAGACGCACTAGGAATATATATTATATCCAACCCCAAAAAAGAACTATTTACTTACTAACAGAAGAATAAAATAATCCAAACTCATTTACCATTCATAATTCAAATCCAAAAAAATAACGGTTCGACCGGTATGACCTGAGAGTGAAATTTATAAAGGTTGATGTGATAAACGGTTTGTTTTGTAGATTCTGTTGCTCGTAGTTATTACGTAAAAATGCAATCATCAATTTTATCGCAATTAATGTGCGATCATTCTAATTCGGAGAAATAAATTTATGTTATGTAATATCCACGTTTAGTAGTCGCTTATTTGTTGCAAAATGAACATTTTGGAAGCAGCGATGTTAAGGAAAATTAGTACTTACTAATCAATTATCACTGTTACATAAAAGGAATTAGTAATTTAACGGCAAATGTAGTGTCATTATTGGTAAAGTTTGCCACCCGAAATATTCATAAACACTTCGATGTAGTAAATATTTTAAAAGGTCAGAAATTCATTAAAAAAAAAGAGAATTTGTAATGTTTTTAATGTAGATATAAACAAATAAATGTATTATAAATAATTAGGATGCTTTCAATGTCAGGTTTTTCAACAAAAAATTACGTATACAATCATAACAAAAACGTTTGACAATTATGGATGTTTGGTCTCACCATACATAATTAACGTTTTGTGACAATTTAGGATATAATGAACAAGGCTTTCAACACACATAATAATACATAGTCGCATTGAGTATGCTCTGAAAAATGTATATTGTTATATACTTATATAACAATAAACATACAGTTATACTATATTTTATTTCGTATCGTTTACGCTTCACCAGTTTTTGGCGCAATTTAAACGACTATTTTTTAACCATTTTTAAACAGAACTTTTATTATTTCTTTAAATACTTATTGCATACCTTTTAGTGTGACACACCTACGAGTATGTATATACTTGACCCAATATGTTGGTCGTACGAGTATGTTACCCTGAACGAACTGTCCGAGATTACCATCGCAAATTCCATTTAATCCTGCAACGGAATCATTAAGGATATTAAGTCTCAGTAGCAACGCCATTGGCCTTACTAAGTTTCAAGGCGTTTCAACAAATGTTAGGACAAATTGATGAGAGCATTTTTGTCTTACAAACTTGTTTTGTCATTCTTTTTCTCAACTAAGGAATGAGCAGAACGTTTACCGAATAGTAAGTAATTAATACGCCTGTCCATAATAATGGAGCGCAGTAGTTCAATACTTGTCTTTTAACACGAAATCCCGAGTTTGATTCCCGGGCCAAATGAGTAATAAAGTCGGAATGGTAGTAGGATTTTTTCGAACTCACCTGCCTAGACTTGGTCAACAACACAGTTGCAACCACCGAGTGTTGCAACTGTCCATGGGCGACGGTGATCACTTTCCATCAGGTGAACCGCTCGCTCGTTTGCCTGCTCTTCCTATAAAAAGAAAGCTACCATTCGCAATTTCACTCAGCCGCCATAAGAGCATTACTGTGTTCCGGCAGTCACACATCTTTTTTTTTTCATGTACATAAATAATGTAAGAAGAGCCAATCGATTATTCATATTCTTTATTGTCACACCTGATTAATAGGTTATGTATGGACTGTGTAGTATTTTCTGCCAGTGGTATTTACAAATGGACGAAAAAATTAACCGTGACCGTGACCCAAAACTTCATTGTATAGACATCAACACAGCCTGACCTTCATCGCAATGCAAACATCTAAATCTATGATATTCTTTTTAAACGCTCAATACAATTTAAGCAGTAATTTTGTACATATCAAACTGGTTCTACGAGTATCATCAACAATGAGTGAATATAGAACTTATTACTCATCACTTAAAGACCAATTTCCTAATTACAAAGCAGTCGCAACGATCTAAAAAAATAAATCCTTAAATAATATACGTTAATCGTTAATATAAATTAAATAAATATTTAAAAGTGACTTGTTTAATCCTGTTACGCAAATTTCTATTTCGTTAGATCAAACTGTAGCGGTAAAGGATATACTATAATACCGTACCAAACTGTAAATATTTGATATGTATGAAGTTGAGCGAATATAGTTATACGTCAGATTTACATCTAAATGCTCGAGCCCGAATTTAAGTTTTAGCAATCTTCAATAAAGTACTAAATAAATAGAACAATGCTTTCTTTCGTACCGCCTCGATTTTAATGTGTATCAAAATGTCTTTATACCGTTTTTTTTATGTACGCATATCCGATGTTGATGGTTCCTCTTTTTTATTGAAAAGTACATCAAAGTCCGTCTTTTTTCTATCGGCAACGGGCTAACTTGACCATATTTTACCTGATGTTAAGTGACAATGGGACCGTGGACGGTAAGCGTTCTTTCCCAAAATAATGTTGGCTACCACATTTGAGACCTGCGCTTTACAAGGCAAGAGGTCAAACACTGCACCGCCAAGGCAATTAAAAATAGTAAACAGGAAATAATAATATAGACTTTTAGAGCTTTTAGAATATTATTTTACTAACACTTCATATTAAACAAATTCTGTATTTGGATTATTCGGATAGATCGCGAAAAAAAATTTTGCGAAAATAAAGAAAGGGAGCTAACTGGTTCTGCCAAATCATGTCATTAAGTTTGTTGATCTCATATATATTTCGCATTATATTATAATAATTCCAAAATTCCAGTTTGTGCAATTATAGCTTAATACCATAGCGAAATTTTAATAACACTCAATCCCAAAATAAATCTACCTCACAAAAAAAATGGAAATAATGGTATAAGAAAACTAATTTTATTCTTTACTTGATTTCGTAACGAAGTGATAATTTATTCAAATAAATATGCATGAAATAATCATTACACATAAAGAAAACCTTTAAAATGTTCAAATTAATAAGTTAAATTATCTGTTTCTAATTTATCGAATAGAATATTGATATAAAAACCGTTAATAAAAAAATATTCCTCCGATATAAAAATTTATTGGTGACGAGTTTTCACAAAATCTAACGAAATATTGATACGCTATGTAATATGGAAAACTTAATAATGATTGAAGGACCGCTTGCAGTCCAAATGCGGAAAAGGGACCCTATCTTCTACATGTACAGTAATAGCATAACACCACATAAAAATATAACAAAGTAATAAAAGATACAAATAGATTATTTGATTTTATAAATATACGTTACATATGTAACATATAACATCACCACTACAGGTAGTTGGTTTTTCTTCTGGAAGTCGGCGACCTACCTAGATGTAGGTACCACCGCTAAGACTGTTTTTGCCGTTAAAGTGCATATTACTTGATTACATTATTCCTGTTTGAACCACGCCCAGAGAAGGGGGCGTGTGAGGGCTAATAAAGATATAAGAACACTGTCATAACTTGGAAATTAAGTAATGTTTAACTTAATACATTTTATTTTTGAATATAAACGTTTTCATTACAAAAAAAGCTTAATAAAGTTCAGCGTACTAAATCAATAGGTGTTTAACTAAGGTCCGGATTAACTAATATGAACTTAGATTTCTAAACTAAGAGTGTAACAAACTGTTTATGGTTTAGGTAAAGGTGTATTCCTTGATAGAATAGTATCCTGAAAAATATATATCATAGTACAAATTATATACTGTACTGGGTACTAACACTAAAAATAATACACATTATAGATGTTACATTAAAGTTAAGTAAAAAAATCTTACAGAACCTCAAAAGTTGTAAAACCGGTTTTTTAAATGTATAATTCATGTATTATTAGGTACATATTTTATACCGGTTTTTTTCTTGCACGGATATTGGAATGTCGCCAACATTTAACATTTACAATAAAATGATTATATAATATTCCTTAAAAAAAACAGATGAAAATTAGTTTTTTATTTAATATAATATCAATGCAGTAATTAAAATTAAAAACTGAAGATTATTGTTATCAAATAAAAAGGGATGGTCGTAGAAAAATCTGTATCTTAAACCTTTCATAATTTTTTTCTAAATTCTTTTTAACAAAGTACAAACTCGAATTTTCTTATCTTTATCCACCAAATAATAATATGGTACTGACTGCCTTCTTCGCTAGTTCTAGTTCACTATCTGTCTTGTAATGCGAAGGTCCCGGGTTGGATTCCCGGACCACAAAAACAGTGGAGTATGTTTGCAGGATTTCTCGAATACGTATGGCTAGGTACCACCCTCAATGTCAACCTGCCGCACTCAAGAAAACACTATTCACTATCTACAGCTTTATTTAATTTAACATAAGGTGAAATGGATGTCAATTGTAAAACTATAAACTATAAAAAGGTAAAAAAAACAATAAAAATAATACAATGTAATTTCATAGTTATTCGCAAATCTTACATACATTTTCAAATTATCAAATTTTAAATTATGTAAGAACTACAATTTCTATTTCATTTTCGCTCTTTTTATTATTATTTTATTTGAAAATCCCATAACTACATTCATTGTTAATGACTTCGCTTAAGTCGAAAATGCAACACAGCGTTTCAAAACCCTTTTAAAAAGTTATTACATTATAATTTCTTCAGTCACTTAAATAAATTAACCGAGTTACTTCTTTTAAAATTACATTATTTATTTACTTTGGAATAGGCTTATATTTTTACAACACACACACACACGTACACGAGAGTCGCAGCTAAAACGACCGCGAAAAGCGACGCGCGCGCCTTTCGCGATTTACCGATGGACTGATCGTTAGGACGCAACTGAAAAATTGACTCACGTGTCTTTGCTGGTTTAAGATTATCGTAAAATTCAAACATAGTTATTGTACTGTTAACAATGGATTGTTTACAAATGATTTAATATAACAGTCTCACTACTTTATACCTCTTTTCCTAACTCTTAAACGTATTTGTAAATCGGAATTACGTAATATTTATTCCATTTTACCTTTTATTAAGCTTAGCAGCAACATAAATATAATATCTATTGTATAACTCATAAGCCTCTTTTACAGATTTTAAACGTATTTAAAAAACTAGAAAATGTAAAAAAATTGGTATCAGAGTTATTAGTTTGATAGTAAATTTTGGCAAATTTTTATTTCATGCTGCGGTATGCTTTCCCGAAATTACTAACTAGACTGCTTTGCATATTAAATGATAGCCAAGCAATTGACTATACAAAGCGTGTTTTATGCACTAAAAATTTAAATACTATATAATTATTAAGAAACATTAAAATATGTAAAATAGAATAAACACGAAACCTAAACGTGAAATTAGATGAAACATCTTCAACATAGTACTCCATGTCGACGTACGTAGCTTTCAACGAGCAAGCCAATATCGTCGCAGGAAGCCATTAATTCGTTATACACTTTAACAATAAAGATAACAGATTCTCTCAATGACTCTATGTACACCGTATGTAGCAGTTTGAATCGTTTAGAGATACTAGTTATTGTTAAAAGAATGCTAGTTTTAAAGCTATTTTAACTGTTTCTGCGATATATTTTTTATTTTTTTTTCACAATAAATATTTATTTAAAACTAAATATTTGTTTTTATTCTAGATACAAACTTGAATTATATTTCACGTATATGTGTAACTTGAATTATATTTAGGATAACGTATAAGTGTAAACAGAATTCTAGATTATTTGAAAATTACAATTTCGAATAAGAAAAATTACAGAAACTAAAACAATTTTTTGTTTAAAATTAATTTACATCAAGTTCTAAATACTGACACTTCGTAATACTGTAATGTTGAACTGCATCTATTAAAATTGTACATTAAATAAATATGACTACTTCTGTATTACGTTCAGTATTTTTGTTCGTAATTGATAGCACCCACCCCGTCAATTTCTGCCGCCAAGTAAACAACTGCCTTGATACGAACGCTTTAATCAAAAAAATTGCACTAGTGGGATGGGATGTAGAACGATTTCGTAATTAAAAACTTTTGATCATATAACATCAGGCTGAAGTTAAATGTGTTCGTGTAATTTTAATAATACATTGTTAAGGTTAATCAGTCCTGGTTTAAGACAAATATATAGTATTATAAGAGCAGCTTCATAATGAAATAAGGGGATAAGTGCCTTAATATCCCTTTTCTCCCATAATCTCTATGCATTTGTAATATTTCGGAATTACGAGTATTTTAACGACCAAATATAAAGGTAAAGGTAATAAAAACCGTTGCATGAATTGTCATAATTTTATTAGATTTGTTTCCCGAAAATAAATTGCCTTAAATAAATTACATGTCAAGCCACTTATGGATCATAACATTTCACAGTAATATCAACTGACAAACCTGCAAAAGTAATAACAAAAAATATGGTGTTAAACCAAAGTTACTGTAACGTATACTTATGAACTCCATACATTTGTTGAGGAATCGTCAGTTACATTCATTCATCATTTTATCTGTATGATATACGAAATAAAATTAATAAATATTTACCAAATTGATAATAAACTTTTCTTACGTTGACTAAATATGTAAATTTGCTTCGGTGTTAAAGAAAAAAATATATAAGACATATAAGTAATAACAATGGAAAATATATCGAGACATTGGTAACAGTATTCATTGGATAGTATTGTATTAAAATAGAATCGTTCATAGATTTAATTTTTATAATTTAACTACGAAAAATACATACGAGAGAAAACAGTGTGAATATCACATGTAAATAAAATATAAAAGGATATTAAAGCGATATCAGAAGCATTAATGTCACAAATCAAAATCATTCTGCCGTCGATTCTATGACAAATTACATTTGAAGATTAATATGATTTATATAATGTGATCTCTAATTTAATGAATTTCACGTCCGCAAAGAATTATGTCATATTTTCTTTTTCTTTTTTAAATTATTAATATGAGAGTAATGGGATAAACTCGAAGCTATGCTCTCAACTTTGGCATCGTGATGGAATCTAATAATAAAGATGGACAGGAGGAACTATATTAAAATGACACGCGTTTCTTCATCAAGAAAATCGTTTTGAATACATATCAATTATCGATTTGAGAAGTATTATACGAAAAGCGTACTGGTATACTGCGGAGATGGTTGTATTCAATCTGAAATGTTCTATATTTGTGATTGCATTAAATATTATTCTCTCTTTATTATTTATTAAATTTATAAAATTGTCGATGACGCAAAATAAACGGTATCACATTATCTCGCCTTTTAGCGTTTTACTCAACGCTTATTATTTTGTTTTAAATATATTTATTTATACATTTAATTGAACCTAACTGTTATTTTGCAGAAAATGCATAATTATTGCTGATGGCTTAACAAGCTACGCGACAACCGCGTAGGTTATACATTGCGTCATGCCCTCAAAAGAAAGGGTAAAATAAAATTCATTCAGTCTTAGTTCTAATTTTCATCATAAAGGGGCGTCGCATCGCCCAGCGACATCGAACGCGGCGAAGTGTTCGTGTGCGGTGTAGAACGGACGGAGTGGGATCGCGACGACCTGCCAGAACTGTGGCTGTGACCATGACTGTGGCCATGACTATGACCATGACCATGACCATGGCCGTGACCGTGGCCGCGCCCGTGCCCGTGCCCGTGCCCATGTCCATGACCGTGCGAACTGCGAGATTCGTGGCGCGGCGTGCGCGACTCGTGTCGCGGGGTGCGCGACTCGTGTCGCGGAGTCCGGGACTCGTGACGAGGCGTGCGCGAATCGTGGCGTGGTGTAGACATTCCTTCGCTACTTCTCGGGGTGGAGGGTGTATCGCGGGCGCTCCTGTGACGCACCCAGTCTTCCGCCGCTTTCTGCCAATCGGAGGGCTCCGAGTACATTGGCACCTGCACCGGTTTGTGTCTCGGTACGGCCGGCGTCAGGAAGTCTGGCTGCCGGGGAGTCGTCGCGAAGGGCGTCATGTAGGGCGTCTGAGCGGAAGGAGTGTACGGCGTGTTGATGTAAGCCGGGCCGGGTGTGTGTGCCGGGGTATGGAACGCTGGCGTGTGCGCCGCCGGCGTGTGATACATAGAGGTCATGCCGTGCGGTGTGCGCAGCGCCGGCGTACGCTGCACGGGCGTGCCCGACGGCGGGGGATCCCTGAAATGTTCCTTGAACCATTTCAGTAACCCACCCAGCGAGTCAAACATCCTCTGTCTGAACTTGTAACCGTCCGGGGTCACCGATATGTACTCGTGCGTGCATCGGGAACGAGGTAAGTAAGAGAGCAGAAATCTTCCGGGATGGTTTTTCGCAGCAGAAATGACGTAGTGAATTTTGTTAGGATTTTTGCCTTTCTCCTCTTTAAGCCACTCCTCGGCCTTGTCCCTCATGCCGCCGACAGGCTTATAATATTTGTACGTGATGAGATCACGCGCGTGCCCCGCCATCGGAGTCACATATCGGGCAATAATTTCGTCTAAATCTTCAAACTCTGAACCCTGTATCCAAAGGCTGCGACCTGAAGTTAAATATAAAATAATTACATTATTACCAATTTGTTTTAACACATTAAAGGCGGGAGTTGTAATACTACGATTTATCACGGCTGTACCATTAAGGTGGGAGTCGTAGTGACACGATCTATCACGGCTATAGCTTTAAGGCAGTCATATTAGTACGGTTCGCAATCATATTGGGTAATCCATGCGATACTTTACACTTGTATTTAGTATGTTTTGTGGTTTGAAGCTGATCGGTTGTTTGAATTCTACTTTCGTCAAGATCCCCCACTTTGAATGTATAATATAATAATATGTTTGTACATAGCACATATTTCAATAGATTCAAATTACCTAATGAAAATGCATTCTCTTTGCCTTCTTCTCTTACGTCAATATGCTGACAAATACCCTCGGCAACCTTCCACGTAACCGTCAAATGATCGGAGCCCTACGGAAGAAATAATTTAATGACAATGAATTTATTAATCACGTTATATTAAAATTTAAAAACCTAATTTCATAAAGCCTTCATATTGTCACTTACTTATGTTTAGTATTACCTTGCTACTGGGCCGTACAATGACCTCTCCTTGCGCCATATTCTCCATCAGCTTTTCAGCTTCTGCGAAGGAGATGTTCTGGAATGCGGGGTGTACAATCACCCGTTTTACGTACTGCATGCGCTCCTTGGTTTGCTTGGCTTCGGTGTCTTTCCGCACATCCTTATCTTCTGATTCTTGATCATAGTATGGATCCTTCGACGGTCTAATGGAAACAAAAAATAATTTTCAATTGCAAAATTGCAATTTAAAATTAATTCTTAATCATTAGGAAGCGGGGCATTTACTGTTTCAAAATCAATACACTAATTTTAGGCTATTGCGTTCCACCAGCAAAATATCATGTATGCCTTAACATGAGATAACATGGTTGTTAAACACAAACCTATATAATCACAAAAACTTATAATTATCATATTATTGCTTACTATTTGCAATACTTGATGATAGGTGAAGTAATAAACGTATTCTATTTGACGTTTTATTCCAAAAACATCTTTGATTTATTAGAGATACTATTTTAATGACAATAAATTGATGAGTGTACTTAGAGTTTAAATGACATTAATTTCAGCGTTAAATGATTTATTATTTTGGTCATTTGAACCGGATATTATTCTCTCACCTCCATTCATTATTTTTGTCCAACAAATCCGATGACTTTGAAGTGCAGTCAACGGAGAACCGTTCCACGTCTATCTTCAACACGCGACAATGCACCGTCTGTCCGATTCTAACGCGCTCCGTCGGATCAGTGACGTGCCGATCGGATAGGTTCTTTATGTGGATATATCCAGAGACCCCGTTATCCAGCCGTACACGGACACCGGTCGCTTGGCCCGGACACGCACCTGCGTCGAAATGATTCCATACCTTAAAAGAAAGAGCAAATAAACCATGGTTATAAAATATCGCTAAATTATTAAAACTTTTAATCGATCTTAAAAAAAATCGGCAAGCATACATACGTTTTCATAAAAAAAAATTGGTTCAAAGATTAATATAAACTAACCTCTTGACCTTTTAAAAAAAAATATATCATATTAAATTGAAATTGTATTGCTTGTATTGCAAATTATGATATAAAAAATAACTACCTCGGATAATTCAGGAAAATCATTTTTGTGACAGAAAGGACACTCCCACAGGCCAGTCTCGTCATTTCTCACAGGATTAGCCTGATCCAACATCTCCCTTTGCGGTTTCCTATGCGTGATGCCGACAACTGTGGCTAACACCATTTTCCCCACAAAGAAAGTCTCCGGAGTTTCTTTGGTCAAAATGTCAAACATTTCCTCGGCAGTCGCCGAGCGATATGGTACTCTAAGGTCCTTATATCTAGAGTTTAGTTCCGCTCGTATATCATACAATGTTATGCTCTTATTCCCAAACCCTTGTCGCTCTAACTCCTCAGCGAAAGCATCAAGATCCAAGTCTTTTAATCTTTCAGGAGCCTCTAAAATTTCTTCTAAGGCACCAGCTGGGTTTGCGTCTTCATCTTCATACTCTAAAGCGTCGACCGCCATCTTGCGGGCCCATTCGTAAGTCTCCGGATGGACCCTGGACCCGTCGAGAACCTCAATATACGCTTCAGTACTATCTCCAAGACTACTAGTATCTATTTTAATAAAACCTGAACAATTTATAAAGACTTTTGGTCCCATATGACAAACTGTCACTAGCTGAGTTCTGTTCTCAAGTTTCTGGTTTGTTTGCTTAAATAGTTTAATTAATGCCTGCGCTTTCCTGGGACCCAAGCCACAAACGAATTGCAGTAACTCCGTACCGCGGCCCGTCAAGATCGCCTCGTTAACATCTACACCCACTTCATTGACACGATTTACAAACTCAAGTTCAATTCCATCCTGTAGATCTTCTTTACTAATTTGATCTTGTAGGGGATGGTACCTGAGGCACAAAATTTCTTCATCAGGCCCGCACAACTGCGATATCTCCATGAGAGGGTCCTGCAGGAGTCGACCCTGGCATATTGCTTGTCGCAACATTTCAGGATACTCCCTGAAGTCGTTCTGCAATGAAAACAAAAATTATAGAATACAAATAACCAATTTTTTATGACATATTTTCAGTTAAATGCAAACCAGGCTGTGTATTCAGCGAAAACAATATTAGGCCCTAGCGTCCCTTTGTGAACGCAGGAGCCATATAGGACAATGTTAAACAGCACAGAAGAAAGGTGTTGAAGTACGGCACTAAATTAAATATTGTACTTGTAACTTATAATACGTTAAAAAAATTGAGACACTGGAAAGTATCTGTACTCTATGCGCGCGGTAAATAAAATAACGAAATAGCTCTCTAGGTCAATAATTCAGATTTTTATATTTTTATGTTTCAACACAACGATTTCAAAATTTGGCGACACAAGAAAAGAAAATATTTTTAAAAATTGTTTATCTACCTGTAATACATGTAAGTCGTTTTTTATAGTCATTTTAAATAAAAATTGGTGTCACACAAAGAAATTACGCGGCACACTGGTTAAGAACCATCTCTGTAGACCATTACCCACTTAAAATTTTGGTACTCAATTTCACAAATACTGCGAAAGTAATAACAACTAACCCGGCCTCTTATACTGTTACTGTAGATCTTGCTGATGTGGTTATCAGCAATTTCTATTGGGATTCGGGGGAACTGTTCGTCCTCCACCAGTCGCTGTATGCAGTCCGATATGTCGGCCTTGATGTTCAGTGCTTCGCGCGACTCGCCACCAATCACCACCACGTGCGGCTTTTTGCGGAGTATGAACCTGGCGGATACAAACACTTTAACGTAAGACATCATCATTACATATATCGCGTTCAACGTTTGAAGGACGCATTAACTGTTGAAATTATGAGTGTATCGAAAATTAGTATCTTGTTTTGAAGCGAGCGCTATTTCATATTGTAGAAATATCGTTACCTGCACCATACTACTATCACTTGCAAACGTATTAGCAGTCTCGTTGCTTGGTTTATAAAAAACAATTGAAACGGTAGAGATTGAGAACATTACGAATGAGGTCAAATAACCGCCCAATTATTTTCACCGTTGTGAACGCGAACTGTTTGTATTATATTGTATTTATAGTCCAACTAAGATCACTGCTGCAAAACCGACTTATTTCATTATAACATTCAATGTCGGTACAAATCTTGAAAAAGCGTGACCATGCTAAAAACATTTCACTCCGCAGCGGAGCCTAGAGGTGCGCATCTAACGACGAATACCTCCGTAGTAGAAAACAAAAGAGGACAACGTGTTATTAATGTTAGTGCTCTAAGAGGGATAAACTTACTTTCTGATGGCAGTCATGTCGGATTCCTTGTTGTGTCGCTCGGCGGCGTCCCATGCGCTGCGCCGGCACATAAGGTGCGGCAGGCGCAAGTGGTCGACCACCTCGCCGCCGCCCGCTACCATGCACGCGAACGCACACTGCTGCCGGTCCGGCACGTACGCAATCGACATCACGCGCACGCCTACGCGCATAAAACACGTACAGGCATAATAAAGTATCTGGTATTCATTTAGCACGTCGAGCAGAAGCATGTCTTACTAAAACGAACTTAGCCAGATATTTCACTCTTGTTTCATACGTGCCAAATCAAATGCCGAACACTTTAAAACATGCATATGTAGCAAATTGGAAAATACAAACTATATACAAAAATTTTATTAGCTATAACCAAAAAAAATGTAGAAAATGATCTCAGCTACCAGCGTTTTTCACACCTAAAGTACGTTATGAATATTACAAAACTTGCTCACCATTGGAGGCATCCCATTCTTCGTCGTCGTCGTCGGAAACGCGCGACTCGTACGGCGCCACTTTCAGCCAATCGTACAAACGTCGGCGGCAGCATCTAATAACACATTCGTTGTTATGACTTATTATGTTTAGTTAATTGTCCTGCTTGTCTTGTTGCATTGATTTATAAAAAGAAACAGCTATATAATTACGTAATTTTTATGTCGTAATTATCGTACGCACTTGAGCACGTATTCCTTGGCTTCCTGCAGCAGCACGGCGTGCAGTTCGCGGCGCAGCTCTGGCATCACAATCTTGGTGAGCGCGAGGTTTACCGCCTCCGCGCGCAGCTCGTTCCACGCCTGCACCGTCGCCGCGAACTCGTCCTGTTTGTGCGCAAAACATTCATAAAGAGACATTTTATGTTGCCACAACAGGGAATCGAGGCAAGTGCCGTTTGACAGATGTCACATGGTCTTAGTTTCCTTAAATGAAATCTGAAGCTAAGTGAGCATCGAACCTACACATCTTCGAATTACACAGCGCGAAATTCTGCAGCATTTGCAAATGAACTAAACTATAACTGGATCTTGTCTGTTTATAATCTCAGTGAGTAGTACTGATTACATTGTTAATTTCCAAAATAATAAGCCGGCTATCTGAATTAACGATATATTTCGAAAAAATTAGTTTTACAGTAGACCCTTTGTTTATTAATGCTTTGATTCTTTCATACCTATAAATAAACAAAACACACATCCTTCGAAAGAACTTACATTTGTCACTTAATTGGTCACAACTCGATATCACTATAAACTTTATTGCTATACAGTTTGGAAAATATTATACACTTGACACAAAACCAAATGTGTTATTCTAAAAACCGGCGACACGTCTTTACTCGCTTATGTCTTAGCTTTTTATTTAGGACGTTGTATTATTTTACACAAGACCTACGGCCTGCCTCCGTGGCGCAGTGGTTTACCCGTTTTCCTTGTAACGCGAAGATCCTCGATTTGATTCCCGGGCCATAAGAATAGTGTAGTCTGGGTTTCCAAGTGTTAGCTCATAATGAATAAAAACCCAAATATTTGAATTTAACTTATTTCAAAGCAAGATTTTAATGTGATTATGATATGAAATTTCAATAGCTTTTGTTCCCCCTTTCAAACACAAATTACAGCTTGGTGACCACACGGTGATCAAAAAAAAAACAGACTGTCTAACATGTACACACCTTCTGATACAATTGTTTAAGCTCCTCCAAATAGCTTGGACTTGTATTCCCCTCGATCTGCTCACTGATGTTCAGTTCCAGTAATCTGTCCTCAGCGGCCATAGTTAACTTCAGGAATTGATCTCCAGTCAGATCACGAACCGGTTTCTTCTTCAAATACTTTAAACTGTCAAGACCAATGATAAAATTAGCTTAATAATTGGACATCTTTGCTCTAACTTACTTAAGTGAAACTTGTTAAATCATATATTTTAATCAAAACATGAACACTAGTTGTAATTCAAGATTCGAAAATGAAAATTTGTTAATTTAAATTAGGCCACCAAATATCACTTCATGAAGTCAAAAATTTTCAAACAACACCCCCATTCTCCCAACCTTCACTGCTTCTTAAGTGCATAAGCTGGAAAGAAGAAACGGCTCAACGAATTCCCTTGCAAAATTCACGAGCGAATATGGTCACTAGTTATTACGGAACATAATAATCATAACAATATATATTTTTGGTGTTCCAAACAACGAGAACAAGAAATTACCCGAGTTACCAGAATTACCCCAGTCGTGATAATTAATAAAATTTATTTTTATTATAATTACATAAATTAAAAAAAATACTTTAAAGTTGTAGTGTTTTTACTGGTAATAGTTCCCATACTTTTGAAAAATGTTGCAAAAATGCATTCGTAAATTATACTATTTTGATAAAATGAAATTATGAATATAGTCATTTAAAACACTTAACTGGTTAAATATTCGATTATCGACAAAAATAGAAAACAATACCTGTAGCAGGCGTGGCTCTCGTCGATCTCTTTAAGCCCGCGCGGCGTGGGCTTCACCGAGATCGTAGCACGTTCCCGTAGCGCGTCCCGTAGAGCACCGCGTAGCAGCGGCTCGCGGGCCAGTTGCACACCGCACATATACACAGCGCGACGGACAACTTCACCAGCTGATCCACTCGCCCCGCACTATCACAATAACAATTAACAATTTTAAATAAATTGCTACATTAACTAAGTAATAACAAAAAGAATAATTCTAATAATAATTATTATAAAAATGTTGCACAGACGTGTAACAATTATATTAATAAATTTGTTAATAAATTCGCACAAATATGAGTCTTAAAAATGAATAATTTTTTCTCATCATAATCAATGTAATAAAATATTTAAATTCTAATTACAGGATTTCCAATCTTTTTAAATTCATATAAAATTTTATCGTTTTCTGATGAAGCTTCATGCTTGACGGACTTATATCTTTATTGTAATTAATTGTTTACAAGTATACTATTTGACCAATAACTAACAAAATTGCTATGTAAATAAATTTCAACACAAAGAATATATTCTCAGTAACCATTTTATGTACCACTCTTTAACCGGTATGCTAATTATATATTTCCTATGAGCGTTCACTAGTCACTTTAGCACCAAGTATCTACGACATAAGATGGTAAGTACTATCGAAGACCTAAGCAGGCATCACAAATAAATACAATGGCCTAGCCAGAAAAATGGTCACCTTGTCTTAGGCAGTAAAGCAAGAAAGGCGATGTCGACTGAAGCACTCACAACATAAGTATTAAAAAATGGGGGTAGGTACTAAAGATACGACTAAGTTTCTGCTAGAATTGGATCCTACCGCGCTATTGAAGATGATTATACATAAAATATCTACAATATGCACTGGCAGCATACAGTTACAAAACTCCCATACAAGAACTAATGCCCAGCATACCCCATTCATTTAAAACAGTGTAATAAAATTAATAAATCATAATCGCTTAAAGATCTTAACACGGCTATAAAAATTAAGTAATGGTAAAATTACGTCACATATATATATACGTCGCGTAATATTTATTTTTATATAGATGAGTATTTAAGAGCTTTATCTTGCCCTACAGGTACGCCCCAGGTAGCATACTTTGTGGGATTCAGTACACTCACATATGGTGCAGCGGCCTCCAGCGGCGGCACCGCAGGCTGCTCCACCTCGTGCCGCTGGTAGTTGTCGCGCACGTTCTCGGCGAACTGCTCCGGCGTCAGTCCGAACATCTTCACCAGTGGCTCTGGGAAAAAAAAAAAAACGTTTTAACGTATACAATGTCACGGAGTGTCATCGGTAACCAGCACTTAAATTTTGGAATAGAGATAAATGATTTTTCATTAGGACCATCCTCAATTGCTAGTGAAAAATGACACAGAAGATAAAATATCATTTATGCAATAATAGGATATTCACTATGTTAAAGTCCACTAAATATGTTGTCTTACTTTAAGGTATCCTACATGGGATACCTTAAAGTAAGACTTCATTCAAGATATTCATTTTATTTATAATATAGCATTATCAAAATAAATAAACCTCTACAATGACTACATAAATAACATATATGTCATGGGAATACTTTTTGCATACTTTTCTTTCATTTTTAATGGCAATTATTAAAAAAATACAACAACATCGGTATAAAAACTCTGCGTACCGATGCCGGCCTTTCTACATAACTCGTAGGGCCCGGAGCGCACCGCGTATTTGACATCGTGCGCCTGCGCAGGCTCGTCAGGCAGGGCGGCCTCCACCGCAGCCGCCGCCTCCTCCGGATCCTCGCCGATCCTCTCAGCCTCCTCACGCGCCGCTCTCCTATTTACAAAGAAATATACCACGTTTTTTGAATACTACAATAAAAAAATAAAGTTAATCACTTTCATGGTCAAGCAACTAACATTCCTTAGTCCTCAGGTTACACATTCGATTATTATTGTACTTTTATTTTAATTAACACAAAACTATTGCGTATTCTAAAATCAATGCCAACATTACATAAAACATACAGAGGCACCATGAATTTCCATAAATTGTCTCAACATAATTTTAGTAATGGAACTTTAGCCAGTTGAAAACAATAGTGTCTCTAAAAAATATATTATATACCAACTTTTTTTCTTCAATGTCCTTTTGCCTTTCCTTCACTCGCTGCAACTTTTGCATCTCAGGTAAGTCATTGGAGTAGTACAGAAGGAAGTGTGTATGCACATCTCTTAATTCTTCTGGTGTTTGGACACTTTTCAACCTGATGAAGATATAATCGCAATTTAATAGTACTTAATGATTGGTAATTATTACAATTTAAAGTTAAGAGTTTTTTATGGCTATCCTCTAATTAACACTAGATTTCCCGAATATTACTGAGCGAAATAATACGCTTTTTGACGATGGACAATATAGCTATAACTTGTACTAACTGAAATAAAGTGATGGCTAAGATAGAATAAATTTTTAACTAATTAATTCATGTATACACAATTATTGTATTATTTTCGAAATTCGTATTGAAAATTAATATATCGGGCTATCTAGTGCTAAGTTCTGACAAAATTTTCTTAGCTGTATTTGACTTAATAAGCATTTTCACTAACAGGTTGTAATATATAATTGTAACATACCTTTCAATGTCTTCATCTTTGATCAGTCTCATATTCTCGGGTATGGGCGCATCGGGATTGGCCATTACTTTATCTAATTGAAAATCACGCATGTTTTCTAATAATTTCAGTAAATTCTCCTTACGTTGCTTCAACTGGCACCACTGAATGAAGAAATATGTTTATATGTTATAAAATCCTGTCGATTCTATATAAAGTTCTAATTTAAACATTTAACACTAAGTTTAAGAGACCATAATTATTTCATACATCAATCCTTATATTTTCTTTTATCGAAAAAGTAATAAATACAAAGTTCCCATCAAGGAAAAAACTAAAATTTTGAGTACAAGTAAGTATAGTCAAATTATAATAAACGTTGTTGAGTCAAAATAATGCGTCCTGTAAACCCAGTGTTAAGTTATGGCTGAAAACACATTTTTGTTATTTATTCTTATTACAAACAATATTCATACCTTAGCATCATATTTGTAGACCTTCCATAAATCATTAATGCTAAGTTCGGGCTGAACATATTCCTTACGATAGAATGCGATAAACGGAACCTCTAATGTTTGGTTCCGCATGAAGTCAAGTGCTTGACGAATTTTAACTACAGTACTAGATCCTCTGAAATAATAAATATGTTATTTATATCTGAAGGATTATTAAAAAAATATATTTTAAATTATGTATGAGGAATATGTAACTTTATTTAAAATTGCTTGGAGTTAAAACTCTCCTGCAGGTGAGGCATTAGTATTTGTGTTGAGCATTAAAATATAATATTATTTTTACTACAATCATTTTAAATAGTTAATAATACAAAAGATTTTTAGATGAGAAGAATTAATAGGATATCTCAGCGAATTTATTTGCAACATAACATGAAATTTGTAGCATATTACTGTTATAATATATATATATATATAAAAT
>DWQX01002907.1:0-19772 GCA_018245475.1 Pharmacophagus antenor
TATTATAACTATAAATGAGAAAATTATAGTTAATATAATATAAAAGATACATAATGAAAGTTATTAACGATTACACTACGTAACGACGCCTAAAGAAATTGCAAGCTTTTAGATTAAAAAAAAAAAACTTTTCCTCACTTCTTTAATATGATCAAATATAAATCTAAATAATTTCACCTAATATATTTTCTTATCTAAAATATAACACCATCTCATGAAGTATTTAATAGCTGACACAGCTGTACCATTTAAATTGTGTCGACTGTAACTGAGACAAATGGATAAAATAAAGGTATGCAATAACTAATCCTTGTTTAAACATGATATGAAAAAACAAAGTTCAACATTATCTTGTTATATCGCTAAAGATTTTCCTTTCATCTATACAAAATTGAGTTTACAACATTCGGGTTCAAATTGTACACGACCTTTCTTTAGTAAAACATTCCATAGTGTAATTGTGAATCGTACAAAATGGATTTATTTTGAATTTAATATAAAGAAAGGGTTCGGTTTTTTAATTTGGAAACAAGTAAAACGAGTCTTTATGATTTTTTTAAAAAAATATTATATGAACTTTTAATTGCAACATTAATACATAAATAATACATTAATATTTAGAGTAAAAGTTTTCCGAACATCCAAAAGGTATTGATGCAGTGATAAAATGTTATGAAAAAATATTTTCAGTATTTTTAAAATTAATCTTAAAGTCAATGCTATAAGTAACATTAAAAGGATACCTATGAAAACATTGCACGTAACAAACGTGCCTAATATTCAAAGGTCATATTTGTACATAGCGTATGCGAAATTAATACGTAGGTCCGCTCACATCTATGATAATTCTGAATTGACGTCATATGAGGAGAGTTCCTGACATATTGTAATGGGTATAAATCAAATTATCTAAACAGTTCAAATGTAGAAATATTTAATGTTCTATATTGAGAAAAGTTGATCTTAAAGCAATGAGACTGGTCTTTAGGTAGATTGGCAGATTATGGAATTTGGGATTAAGTGCGCCTAATATGTAAATATTGTGATTTAAAGCGTTAAAATTGAAAAATATACAGTTAAATACATTTCTTACATAATTTTAGAATTGTTGGCGTTTACAACATTCACAGAGAATGATCTCTTAACCAACCTCCAAATTTCCTTTTTACGGCATCGTTAAGCGGCGCGTGTGTTAAACGAGCCGTGAGTCTTAATTTTCGTTGGATCCGCAAGTAGCTCGCTGCGGGCTTCGGGGAGCGACAGGCATATAATTAACAGCTCCCGTCAAATTCACACCAATCACTCACGAATCCGTTACGGCCCAATTTATAATAAATATTCGGCAATACTATACAATTTTAGAAAAGCGACTTGAATTTATAGAAATTTTTCAGACTATTATTTTACCAATTGGTTATTATGATGTATTATAACATGTGTTTATAAAATAAATAAAGAGAAATCTTTGAATTCACAATATGTTGTTATGATGTAAATTATTTATTGTTTGTGCAAAACTATGAATAGGGAAGTGTTTAAGGTGATTTAGAAGAAAGTCGCCCGTAAACAATAAAAGTTATACAAAAAATGGTTTAGGCGTTTTGTATTAGCGCTCCTTGTTCCTTTATAGGTATTTAAAAAAATATTTAACATATATGAGTATAATCTTAATCTTTTGAGTAAGAGATTGTTATTTAAGTCTTTACTTAATTATATGTCAGTGTTATTCAAAGATACTATGTAGAGAGCATTAATATTAGTCAATTTTTTAAGAAAGAATGTAATGATATATGCAATTTTTTTTTAACAATAGCTTTGTATAGAAACAAATGACAAAGAAAGAAGTAGGTTAAAGGCCAATGTGCCACACAATTTTCAACGCTTCATAGTATGTAAATCAGTTCATGCATCCATTTGTATTTGGTGTGATCTAGTCTAGTGTATACTTTTTAAAATAGAGAATTTTTATAATTTCTGACAAATCAAAAAAAAAAAAAAGTGTATCAAGAAAGTTGATAAAGTCTTAGGACTTGCCGTTGCATATTTCTTTAAAGTACTTTCATCGATAATAATGTGTAAAGTTTATTATTTTTAAATGCATAGTTAAATTCATATTAAAGATTAAGTTATCTAGTTGATAAATTATATAATACTTAAAGCCAGAAAATGATGAAATAGACTTTATTCGTAACTTAGTATATGCCAATGTATTTTTATTAGATATTATACATTTTTAATTTATAAAATATAACTATTGATTGAACATGAATATATTTTCTTTTAAGTAATTTTTGGTTCAGTTCAAAAGAGTTATTAGTTATTTGAATAATTACACGAAATAACTTTATAGTAGTCTTTCTAACATCACTAATCAGAAGTTAAATGTTTAAGGCGAAAATCTAGCGTATCGTAATGATGTACACAAAAAAATAGTTACTCAAGTCCTTCCGGCCGGGCTTACTTTTCAAGCTTAAATATTTATTCGCAATTCTCGCGAGTATTCGCGGGTATCACCTAAATAGAAACTCGTCGAGGCGTCCGGATTGAAAGCGCTAAGTTGTAGTTTTTATACGGCGTACGCGGAAGGCATATTGCGTTGTAACCCAACAAGTAGAGTAGAGCAACTCACTTTACTAGCGTGCTTTACATAGACACCAAGAGAGTGCACTACTTGGCCCGTGCGCTATGGTTACCTCGTATTCATATATTTTATATTTTACCTAAATAATTAACTGAAATAAAAATTAACAATTAAATAATTCCATTTGGATAACAAATTGTTCATCTTTAATAATTTACTTATAATGTACCAAAAACAACCTAAAAAAATTACTAAAAGCTGTTGTTGTTTAACTTTGTTTTACGGTAATTTATTATGATACACGGACGTAGTCTAATTTTAATTATAAAAACTATTATCAATTCAATTTAAAATTCATTCAGCCAGAAAGAAGACTTTGATCCTCTAAAGTATTTGATTAATTCACAGATTGCCACGCTCCTCAACGTAGACGTCAGAGATATTTGAATTTTCGGCAAATTGCTCCCTGTTCTTGGTATTGAACGAGCTTCATTCTAGTTAATACTAAATTTTCATTAACAAGCGTAAATTTGCCCATTAACATCAGGTACAGGCTTTGCAAGTTAATAAGTCGTGATAAAGTGATCGCTTAAAATACTCTAGCAATTTAATGCTTGGTTTCGATAGTATTATTATGAGATATCCTGTATATCTCATAATAATAAATAAATCTTAAATAATGTTACCTTAGTAATAAAATGTAGAATAATTGCTATTTACATATACAGTACAATATTACGGTAAAATTGGTGGTTAATTTAAACCTTATTTATTATAATTTTAATTTACAACTTACTACTGTTACTGCAAGTGTTTGATTTTATTTTTAAGAATCTATTTTGGTATACGTTAAACAATTCGTACTTCTTTTATATTCTGTCTAATTTTATTCTAATTCGGCAATATTAATTAAACTATTATTTACGTCTACATATGCAATGTATGAGTACGTGGAATTGGTAAATGAATTTTAAATTAATAAATACTTACTGATAGATGATAGAAACCTGAGCGACTTATTTTCTAATTTTATCGATAGTGCGCAATTTTTTTATTAATTTATTAATAGAATATTTACTAATTCTTAAACAAAGAGATTTAAATTTGATAACGTAAAGTAGCTTAAATTTAAATAAGTAACTGGTTATATATAAATCACTATATCACTTCAATAAGCCACAACAAACCTTCAGTAACAATAAAAAAAAATGCGGATATATAAAATTGAAAAATAAAGATTAACGTATATGTACGTAGATGTAAAGAAACGCGAGGACGCGAGCGGTCGCGCCGAGAGCCGGGACACGAATGTGGGGGCGAATATCCACCAGCATCCAGCTTTCCCTCTATCCTCCCCCGCCCCGTCCCTCTGTCTGATAACCTGCTACTTCCGAAGTCACTAAACTCCGCCATGAATGTCACCCAGGCACCAACAAGCGACTTGCGTGAGAAATACGATTTTTATTAAAAAAGGGTCGGTGACGCCATTAAGTTCTCTTTTTGCGTATATCGATTTTTAACGCCTTTATATTGTCATTTAATTTAGAGTTTGAATGAATTAATATAAGGTCGTTACAAAGTAAGGCATAATATTATATTAGTTAATATAACAATATCCTATTTTACGACATACGCTGAAGTATCGTCTTAGAACATCTCCAAAAAGGGCCACAAGCGTTCACTGGATATCACATTCTTGATTAAAAGTATTATATGCGCCTTAATATCTTACTTGTTATGTAATTATAATATTTAATCTATTATAACATTAAGAATAAATATATTTCCTTTCCTAAATAGACGAGAGTGTATTTTTCATTAAAATTAACTTTCCATTATACAAATTTCTGTAGACGTAATCGGCGATTGCATCACAAAAATAAATGAATTAAAATAGAACGTTTCATTCGCTTCCACATAAATTGCATCAGAAAATAAATGTTGAGTGGCGTACAAATTACAGTTTAGCCACCAACATTTAAGTTGCACTCGCAACTTTGCGAAAGCGTCGCAGAAGCACGCACAAGAAATATTCTTACTGCGCTTGAATCAAAATTGCATCAGAATGATAGCTAAACAAGTTTTCAATCTACGTACGAAGTTGTTTCACTTCGATAAAATTATATTTATGTTGCTTAATGAATTCGTTACACAATATATACATTTTTTAATGCTAAAATGTCTTTTATTTCTATGCGAAATTATTTACATCGATTAAGCGTTTTGTATTATCAAAGGCAACAAAAAATAATCGCCTATTTATATTGATTTTCATTTTTTACAAATACATTTCTACCACAAGATTACGGTCAATATTGAAGAAATGATATTCTATACTTATGCAAATTAAAGTATTAACCGTATCTAGTAATTACGGGACCACGTCAATATTTTAGTGATTTTCGACTCTAGACAGGTCAATGTAACCGAAGCAAGTGGTGTGAGTTGAAGAGTACACAGTTGCAAATAATATTTTAGTTATAGCGACGGAGATAGAAAATATGCAAAATGTCTAATGGAAAACTATTTCATGAATCAACTGTTAAAGAAATTTTAAGTTGACTACTTTTAGAAACAAGAATTTTCATAACGATTTTTCATTTCTTTTAAGAAGAAAACATTTATTAATTTTTATACCTATCATTTCGTTTCATGGCACACACAAACACAAGCAAATATTTTTTGCACAGGCAAATAGAGAATATTTGAGTGTGTGTAAAGATATAGTATACTTAAAGTAATTCTTCTTGTATGTTTTAAGTAACCAACATCAGGTTATTACTTTTTCTTACAATAAAAGAAAACCTGCAAAATGGGGCCTGACCACAGACCACAGTTAAAAGGTGTGAGTTGTCATACATGTCAAGTCATAGATCCCTACTTGACGGACTAGTCTATTTGTTAGTTTATACCCTATTTCCCCTTATACCCCAACCTGAACATTTACATACATCGTATATCAAAATACAACATGCGCTTTAAGTTCAAAATTGCAGTTTTCTAAGTTTTCTTTTTAGAATATCAAATTTCTCAATGTCTGCGTTCCAAATTAAAATTCTGGAAGTATAATTTTAAAATGAGTCTAGATCGCAATAAATGCGATGATGGTTTCATGACTAGTGTAAGATGAGTCGCGTGATTAAATCCCCTTCTCTATTATGTTTTAGTTAGCGCTGAATTCGATGAAGTTATAGTACATCAAACGAATAGAAATCGCAAGGAAGGTAATGATGATGATAAGTAAAATATACTTGTACATACGTAAACAAAACTCCCTAAGGTTTTTTAGATTAAACAACACGATTGTGGAAAGATACACTGAAAGCTATTTAATTTTTTTAATGTTTATTATTTGCTTACTTGTTAACAAATCTCAGCGCTTCACAAATGTACAGAATTGCACAGAAAATAATTATATTAACATAATATAACTAGGGGTTGTATATGTCGTTTCCAGTAGAATACTTTAGTGTTGAAAAGGATCGATGCAATTCCCTCCGTTTGCTCAGCGCTTAGAGGAGAATGTTAAATGCTACGACAGAGACGCCATCATCCGGGATTACCGGCTCAAGATCGATTTCGATGTCAATTTCTTTACGCAAAGTTTTGTTCGACGTGTGAATCGAAAATTTTACGTAGCAATCGTGTTCCAATTTTTTACTGTCTATAAAAATAGAAAGTACATAAGATGGTAGGTCATTCGTCCCTCTCATAAACATTGATTTCAGTTAGCACGACATTATGCATTGGACTCTACAAGCTAATGAGACTCACATAAGTCTATTCAATTCACTAGTTTAATTTTTCCTATAACAAGAATACAGTTATATTGGCACACTAATGTTTAGCCTAGAAATAATCACTGCGATGACCTATATGGCTTTTTATAACAGCATAAAATTATTCAAGTTTCACAGCCAACGTTTCCTTGAAGTTTAATGAAGATAATGAATAAGTAAAAAATTGTTACATTTAACATTGTATAAAATATATTGTATTTTATATAACAAGGTATAAAAAGCATATTATGTTTATATAACATTTAAGTATATACCATTTTACAATTTGTAATAGATAATATATTGTTATATATAATAGTTGGCCTATGATATTAATAACAAAATCAACTGATAATAAACCCTCCGGATACGCGTGCCCTAGTTTTAAAAGAGTACGTATAGCATATGGTCGTATAAATGAGTAAAGTGCCAGGAGCAAAATGCTTAATCTACAAGTCTGTAAGTGTCTAGTTGACTGATTATGTACATAGGTACTTTAAAACGTGTAAGATTAGATCGTATATGTTAAGATACTAGTCTTTTTTTATCTTATCAATAATAAAATCTAACTTTACACTGAATACGTTGGCACGATAGTTAGAGATCTTCGCATTTACGAAATACCCGAGCCACATTCGCTAAGTGCAGTTGAATTGTGTCATATACCTGCTGGTACTAGTTCTCTTATTTATACTTTTAGCCTGTAAAGATGTTATTAAATTACATGTGAATTTGCATTGACAGTGGCTCTTAAGAGTTTATCAATCGTTAAAATCTTTAATAGTAGGTTTGCCTTAACAAAAAGAGAATTTGAATAGGCAGGCATGAGAGTAAGATGTTGCTGCTTAAGCATTCGCATTGGCGTTTTTTTGTTATCTGCAGTTTAAGCATTATATTTGAAACATTTGTTCCTTGTCGTTTTTCAGTATAAAAACATTCGTGATTTATTTTTATGAACTCGTACTCTTAAGAAGCCGATAAATTCTTAATTATGGTTGTTAACATGCAACTTATATACCTACTCGTAGCTAGAAACTCATATTTCGCTAATGAAAACAGAGAGATAATACAATTGGAATGAAAAATATGAACTCTACAACGAAAATATAACTCAAATGCCAACTTCTAAAAACCCAATAAATTTTTCTTACCACTCTTTTCAATGGAAATGAGTTATAAAAACTTACGTCAAAATGGAAAATATTGTTTGTTTTACTTCGTGATATGTGCGTAGGAGTTAACAAATCTGATGATAAAAAAATTGGAAAAGTTTGATGGGTAAACTCTTCCATATACTGTGTAGAATATCTATCACAACTGAAGTCAAAAATAAATGGAAATTTCACATACAAAAATATTTACAACTCTTACATTCATGTAAAATAAGACATTACTACTGGAAAAGAAAAGTGAGAAAAGTATAAGGGCCTATCTCATGCACATAAGCTTTTTCTGGATAATGCCAATCGTAAAATATATTTCATTCGTTTAGTAATAATATCTTTTTATTAGTTATGGGCTAACACTCGATTCCACCTAATGATAAGTAACAATGCGGCCGTAGATGGTAAAACGTGTTCGCCCAGAACACACAGCAATGCTGTTATGGCGACAGATTGACATTGACGGTGGTAGCTAGCTAGGTGAGTTTTATAGAACCCTACAACCATCCAGACATCCCCCCCCTACTCCTGTGGCCCGAAAATGGAACTCGGGACTTCCGCGTTACATGGCAAGCGGCTAAACTACTGCGCCACGGATCATAGATTTTCACTTTATCTTATTTCATTACGCTTAAAGGTCTTTTGTTTCTAATTCATAAATATATATACTAAAATAAAAATTTAATTATACAAATTATTCCTTGGATGTATTCTCTCGTAAACAATACTCAATGGGTTGATTAAACCACAATCGTAATGGAAATACAATTATAAAAAAAAGAGTTCAGTTGATATTAGGTCGATACTTATTACGTCTATCATAATCCGACTTAGTGATAGGCTTCAAAGTCAATATTTTTAGCCCCCTTGATAAGTTTATGGCAATTGTGACGATGATTGATAATGTCTAAGTATAAATAGGAAGTATCATCAGTACTTCTTATTTTTACAAAAATTTCAGTATAATTTTCACAAAGATATTATAAATAAACTCACAATTATCTAATTATATTACATATTCTAAATAAACGTTATATTCCTATCCATATCTATTTATTGTGGCATTCTACTCCCGAAGGATTTGTAAATATTGCAATAAATGGCCGAATTTCCGGTTCAATATCACAGCTAATGTACTATAGGTCACTGCTTCGAAAACGCCCTGTTTCCGACTGCAATGTGATATATGAGCATAAAGTAATATATTTCATAACAACATTTGGGAATCACAAAAAAAAACATTTTTACACTTTAATATAGAATTAACGTAAACTATAAAATATAAACCTATAACTAAGCAGTGTGAAAAGATATAAAATATGTAAGTTAAGTTTGTCATTTATGTGCATGATATATGCATATTTTTGTCATAAATAAATCATCCCTTAAGAGAGAAACGAGATTTATTTTGCGGATAAATAGACGATTGCGAGAAAGTGTCTGCACAAACATCACTTAAACAATAAAAATTTTCGTTTTTGTTTAATTTACATTTACGATAAAGTTTTTAAGCTACCGTGAAAATAAAATATATTTTATGTCGGCGCTGATAGCAGAAAAATTGCAAAAGGTAATTACATGCATGCACGACGTCCTTCTTCGTTAGCCAACCATGGATGCCTTTTGTTGCCTCTAATGAGTTTATATTTGTCTTAATGATTATCGTTTTTAAAATTTATGAACTACATTTACCTCATAATCTTCTATCGTGTATGTGATTGTGAATAATTATATTATTTAATAAAGAGATTATATCTTAGCCGATAAGTATATTCTGCTGGGTATAGGCTTCTCTCTGACAAGCTTCACACTGATCAGCCTCGTGATGTCTACATCCAGCGGCTTTGTACTACCTTCACCAGATCGTCAGTATATTTTGGTGAGGGACATGCCAGTGTTAAGTCTACCAATAAGCGGTTATGACTTGGGGACATTTCTGTTTTAAAGGACGCTAGTTGTGTCACGGTATTGTACAGAAAAAGTAAAGTTGTAAATTTAAATTTAAGAACATCTAATACTGTTTCTCTATAATTTAACTATACAAGATTAATCGTTATATTCTAACATATATTTAAAAAAAAAATTATCAAACATTTTCATTCCATCACAAATTGAAAAACAATAATGAGATATTTACTCCTAATTCAAGCGCAAAAAGTAATGTAAACGAATAAAATAACAAGTTATACTTTTATTTGGTGAACTTCTTTATGGAATAATAATATTATTTTAGGTCGCACAGACATCTCAATATTGTTTTAGGAAAAAAGAATCGAGTATGAACAACGTACCTAGATATTTTAACTCTAGCATCTACTCGTATGATTAAATATGAAATTAAATGTAATATCGAGATTAATCGAAAATTTGGATTTTAGCAATTTTGTAATTATGCGCTCACACATGTTTTGATTTGCTGTGCCCGAGAAAATATTTTGTTTATTATGTATTTAATAAACCTAGTTTAATATTAACATGTACATGATTCCAAACAAGTCTGTATCCTTTTCAGCTACGGTTGAAGATAAATTTACCTAAAAATATTTTCATGCCAAATATATTTTATACATAATCTTTTCCGTGTATGCGATGTTCTCGTTAGCCCGCATAAACAGCTCGTGCGAATGTGTCTAAAGCGATTACTTGATATGTAATTTTGTTCGTGTTGACATAATTTATCTCCTGAAAGCCTTGTAAAAATATCTTTTAAAAAAATTATTTAAGCTAACATATAACATATCCTCAATGCAGTTTAGATTAAAAGTTGGAATAAATTCCACTCTTCTTTATAGTATATGGGAAAATCTTACATGGATACTCTGCCGTCACGGTGACAAAGTTGTATGCCGAACTCTTTACGCTCTAAACTCTGCTTATGTTTCATGTTCCATGTACTCATCGCTTGGAGCTACGAGTACGCTTTCGCAAACTGCCGCAGCTCCTAATAGATTCTTACTTCTTTTTAACCCGAATTCCTAAGAGAAGTTTTACTCAGGTTAATAAAATATATAAAGTTTGTATTTATTAGCATATAGGTACATACTAAAATTTGTATAACCTTAAAATAACATTTAATATATCTATATTTTATCTGAGTGAAAGGCTTATTCTTATTGTTTGTCTTTATCAATTTCGTAAATATTGGATACCGATGCTTTGTTAATTAGAATAGAAATGGAAACAAAGAAGTCATAAACATTTATAAATATTTACTAAATCTTGACTGTTATAACTTTAACGAATGAAATGGGTAATAGTTGTAATATTTATTACTGCAACGTAACATAATCTGTAACAACTAAAATAAATAAATAACTACAATAAAATTAATGTTTCTATTTGCAAGCAGTGCAATGAAAAAATAATGAATAAAAGTAACTATAAAGATAAACTTTATGCTAAATAAAAAACGTCACTAATGTCTACATTGCGTTAATTATAGTTTTGTTTATACATAGATATTAATTACACAATGCGGGCAATGTTAAAGTTACAGGCGATATTATATTTCTGTCTTTTACAATAAAACAGATAAGCAGTTCTTCATAATAAATAAAAACGTATTATGATGCTAATTGCATATCTTATATTTTATTAAGAATATATAATTGTTTTGTTTGTATCATAAAGTTGAATGAGATAGTTTGATTGCCTCAAAGTTCTTTATCCCCTTATAACGTTAAACATACTGGTGTACACCCTTAATTAACAAGAGCTAATACAACTGCCGCTTTCATTTATAACTGTTCACTATGTTATCCTTATTATTTATCTTAACATCTAAGGTATTACCGGTTTCTTTTTAAAGAAATCATTCCTAAACTTGACTTATTTTACTTGATTTTTATAACATCTCTAGGGTATTATTGACAGGTATTGTAGGTAATTATTGAAAAAGAATTTAATTTATAAAATATGATAATTGTTTAACGACGGTAAATGTTCTTTACGGTCTTGAAGTTTTCTTTGATGATCGTAAGGCGTAAGGTAAGATGCAGATATGCTATGCCTTGATATACCTTCATCAACTTAAACTTCGTAAATCGGTAACAAAACAGAATGTAAAGTTTTATGTACTAGCTACTTATTTCGTAACATTTAGCTCGTAGCGGTAATAGTAAATGCGGAAGGCTTAGATTGTTGAAATTCAATACCAGTTATAATTAATTAATTTAACTTTAGAAACACATGAAGAGCTTACTTAATGGTACTTATTTCATATTTTTATTTGTACAAAAATATAGCACAAGCTAGGAAGGTACTGAAGTTTAATAATATTTTAAGTTTAAGAAATAAGAGTAATTAATGTCCGTAGCTATAATGTAAATTGATTAATTTTAAATTAGAATGATTTACTTACATTCTTTCCTATAATATTTATAAACTGTTATACATTATATAAAAAATATGATGGCATTGTCATATTTTTAAAACTGAACATTAACGAAAAATATGTACGTAACTAAAGGTGTTAACTCGGATTTGTTTAATTTTTGAAATACACTGGGGCTTAATTAACGTATCCCTCATAATGTTATTTTTGAGCGTAAATAATATTTATGTTAGCTTAGTTACGTTTTGTTGGTACATGGAAAATGAAAAACAGCCAATTAAAGCGATAACATGTTACAAAAAATGGAATTTGATATAAAGTTGTATGAACGTAAATTACAGAATTTTCCTTGTCAGATTTACGTGTTTTTTTTCTATCTAATTTATGCTCATCAGATTTACCTCAAAATAGGATTGTCCTACATTGACGGCAAATTTTAAATATTTTTTATACTAAAAATAATTCTATTCGAGTATTTATAAAGGGAATTTAATTATATCGAGTAGAGGAACAACAAACAAAAAAATAATCACCATTTGAACTGAAGGAAGTAAAATTAGCTTCTAAACAGGTCCAATTTCGCAGAGAAGATGATAATCTCACTGGAATTGCTCAACATTCATTAGCATTTGTGTAATTTTATCAGTGGATCTCATGTCCGGAGCGGGGCGCCCGTGCCTGCTACGAACTACATTTGTTCTCGATTCCCTTTGTGTAACAGCCCGACACGTTCAAGAGAAATTTAGTCGATTTATATACGTAGCACTTTGTTTTATTAAGGTAAGCCGTAGTTACTTAATTCGTTTCTGCTTAGGTATATGAATCTCAAGATTACGGGTTCGAATCCTTAGTGGATTAGCCCTTATCGGGCGTGTCCGGTTGCCAGAAATAAAGTTAGACAGAAAACGTAAGTAAAATTATACATTTAAACCATTACTGTCGTAATAATAAATTGTATGAAAATCCGCTATGAAACTATATATAGTAACAAAAATTCATACAAAATTCACGCGTACACACATAAATTTATAAAATCTAACCCTTATCACTCCAACCGGCAGTAATACTGCTAAGCTTTAGCTAGCGTTTTACTTCAACGGTCAGTGTTACTGCCAGAATTACTTATTACTGTTAATTAATGGTACAGTAGTACAATGTTACTATTATAATTAATAAAAAACTTCCCCATAAAATGTCTTTAAGGGTTAAAAATGTGGGAGAGTGGTGGTTAAAGTCTATAAAAATAAAATAATACATATATAACAATATGTTAAAACAAAAATAATCAAATTGACTTTTAAAGTGAACTGCTGCAATTGTGAAATAAAAAAATTCAATTAGTTAAATTATTTAAATGTATTTTGTCCAAGTTATACTTCATGTTTACAAAATCCCTCAGCAGTGTACTAGGTTACTATTATTAAACTCTTTCTTGTACAATAGCTTTTCGACTGAACTTAAACTTACTGTAAGTTACATAGAGTTTTTCTATCGAGTTTTGGACGCCGGGTCCGTGCCTAAACCGGTCGCTTTGAATAGTTCATTCAATAGCAATTTGCAGCCCAAAGGACTCTCATGGGCTTTGTATAGATGTGTTACGTCGATACAGAGAAAAGTGGATTGCACTCTCGCTTAGTGGTATATCTAAATTCTGAAGGTGAAATTTATCTAAATAAAAGATAAAAGAAACGACTGCATCTATTAAACATTTTTTTGGGTTATTCATAATTATTTAATTGCTTGCATGAAGTAAAGTTATTTTGTGAGATATAAAATGTTATAACATTAATACAGATACAACATACGAAAAATGAGCTAGTAAAAATACTTGTGAGATAATTCTCGCTATTCATCCCTATTTAAAAAAAAAATCATAAAACTATTATTATTATATCATTTTTAACAGTGAGCAACAAAATCATTGCTGTGGAACCATCCCACAGGTTCTGTGATAAACCTCGGCTGGGGGCAAAATTTATGGTTCAAGTCAGATAGTCGTCGGCGAGGCGCGTGGACCATTCGAGAAACTTATTGTGGGCACTTAACCGCAAATAAATTGGCCGCAGCACGTGAATGCCTCCGCTAGTACCCATTCCTTCCGGTCCGCAACGTTTTTAGAGAGACAATTTCGCTTTTACAATGCTAAATTTGTAGCGAGATGAAATAATTCATGGTTTGCATATTTTACGGTCCAATTTTGTAGGTTTTTAACGATTGGTCAGTTTTGAAACGCTTCAATTTTGATATTTGAATATTTAACACCGCTCCATTTCAGTTCCAATAATTGAACACATTGACTATTATTCATATGACTTTCCTAATGTATAAATAGCATTCATATAATGATATTATATGAATATGCAAATATTCATGTAATGATATTTAAACAGTCCATTTTCTCAAAAGTATGTCGATTAATAGAAACTAAAATTAACAACAATTGAATAGAAATAATTAAGCGGTGCAAAATCTATAATTACAATGTCTGGGATAGAACAATTTTTTTTCAATTTTTATAGAATCAATTATTGATAGGAGCAAAAATCGCACCAAGTCTTTTTCATCAAACAAAATTCAACACAAATTGACATAAGAATTTTGCTAGTTTCCTACCCGTAATGGTGTAATATTTTTTCAACAAAAAAGAAAAATTAATTTTGGAACTAATGCATGATACAATTATAAGATGTTGAAAAACTTATGTTTCAAAACTCCTATGATTTGTCAAGAAAATGTTAGATAATTTTAGTAGATACGTAAATAGTTAGCAAGAATGAAGAAAGCATTAAAAACTACATGGGTTCTAATAAAAAGTACATTTGATTAATAAATTTCATCATCAAAATAATTACATTAATAACTATATTTCTCTTTATATTTTTAAAATTTAAAGAATGATTGCAGCACAAAAAATTCTATAACGAGAAGCAAACGCCAAAGACAGTACGATTAAACCCGGAAGCGGAATTAGCTAAACAAGTCCAATTTTACAGCAAAGAACGGCAATCGCACTCGAGTTTCTCGACATTCATTAGCATTTGTGTAATTTTATCAGCCGATTCCTGGGGCGAGCGCTCCCTCTGCGAAGTGACTCGTCGCCTCATTTGCTACCGACACTGTTTGTATAACGAACCACCACGATCGAAACATTTGCATTGAAGTTGGATTGCTGCACTTATGCACATTAAATATGGTAAAATAAATATTTATTCGTTATAATATGTAAAAAACAGAGTAGCATTTGTATTCGAGTTAAAATCTTTATGCGGAAAACAATTGCATTAAGTTAATGCATACGAGAATATACATAAAACAATGATTCCAAAACATATATAATTTTAAATAAAAAATAAATTTGCATGTTTCGCCCTGATTAGAACCTAAGTATTTGTAACTAAAAATTATAAATGAATATTGTTTTTCATTATAAATCGACTATTTTTAAGGGAAATAAATGTCTTTAGGCCTAAAATACATATGTGAAACAGATACTATGAATGATTGATGTCATTTACGATATCAAATCTTCTTGATTTTATTTTCCTAAACCAATACGAAAATATTTTTATATGCATATAATAATAAAAGTACTAGCAAAACAAAACAAAGAATTTCAAGACGGATAAAATAAGCAACAAAAACTTGTATGTAAATGTAGGGGCATTATGCAGTGAATTTTCTTACACCCCTCTAAGCGTGACGAGTAGCAACTTTGTTAAGCGGTTACACGAGGAATTTTATTTACATATCATTACTTGTTTATGCTTCTTATACGTACTCACTTTTTCCTTTCCTCCCATAGGTACAGTTTAACACGGCTTAAGAGTTTTATTTTTTTTAAGATTTTTTACCTACAGTGTTACATTATTCATAAATCCTTTTTAGGTAAAAATTGGGCATCAGTGATATAAACCTATTAAAAATAAAAGAAAACAAAATATGAGAAAGGGGTTATAGAAAATTTTTACGATTGTCTTTGGTAATTATTAAACATAATAGATCCAAGTAGTCTCAAAGAAATTGGTATCTATAATTTAGTTTACGTCGATGTCTAACATAGCGTGCCAAGAAATATATTAGTTAACATGGTTATAGCGTTAAATCCTTTATAATTACGTACGTTTTATTGTTTAGATCACATACAGTTTACAAAATTACTGAAACTTGTATGTGATCTGAAGAATGGATGCACGTGCAGAACGTTTCCTACATTTAAATTGTCTCAAATAGATATAACTACAATCATACAAAATTCCTCATATACACAAATTATTACAATTATGTATTTTTAATACCTAATATTGGTAAAATTAAAGTAAAAGTTTAGTATTATATGTATATTCGAGTAAAATTTTATTATTTAAGAATGTAAAAATTTTCCTTGAATCAGTAAAGGTAGTAGTGATAGTGTAAAAATAAAATAAGTAAAGAGAATAAGACCAAATATGAATACTAATGGTCTTGTGCGGATAAATAGTCTAGGTATAAAAATAAGACAAAAATAGAGGTTCTTTTATTGTGATTAAAACCGAGTAAAAACGAAATTGTGTAATTCGAGTATCGTGCCAATCAGAGGACAGGTGTAGTAGACTTTTGGATAATCCCCAACTATTTTGATTACTAAAACATGTCTGCCTCTAAGAACCTATTGATACATACTGCTAGGTATTTTACATCTTATGCAAAATAAATATAAATTAATAAAAAAAAATGTAAAAAGTAAGATTTTAAAAATGTAACAGTTGTTAATTACTTTCAAAGAAGCTAACCTCAGCCAGAGCCAACAATTCTTTGATATTCGCGTAGCTAATTCCTGTAATTAGTTGATCAGGAACCTACCTAACGCCAAGGTGATTCGCCTACCCCACGCCCATGGTTTCTAAACTCATTTATTCCTGTCATGTTGGCGTAACAATACGATACACCCGAACTCTGTATAAGAATGGTTTTTATACGTTTTATTATCAGGTATAACAAAAAAGTTATGTTAATACAACAAAATTTATTATATTCAAATGTCACCAGATGGATCAGTTTGTTGGAGTCTGTGAATAGTATTAGTATATATATATATGTTTTTTAATTATATTATGTGCAAATAAAGTTTTTAGTTTACAAATTCACTCTTATTGGGTTTAAGCGCTACTAACTGAGTCAAATTCCTTAATTTTAATTATAAATAAAAATTTGAAGATTTTATACATCCTGTTGAACATTAAATGTTAAAAGTTTATTTTTAAATATAAACATTGCTTCATAACTAATTTTGTTGCAATGAATAATACTTTCGTTGGAAAAAAACCATGAGAAGGTAGCGCGGCAGTAAAGCTAATTTTATTTGACCAGGTAAGCCCACTTACGTATTTTAGTGGTTCACGAACTGGGAATAAAAAGAGTTATTGAAATTTTCCCGTAAGCGCACAAAACTTTAAAAAAAAATCTCTGGCACACAACGGGTACTACAACCTAGTCGAAAGCAATTAACTTACTGTACGCTAAAGCTTTCTTTCGTTTTATCTTTAAGGGGCTTTAAACTTGGAATTATGTATAAATATTGTAAAGATGATTTCGGAATCACCAACTTAATTTAACTATACTGAATTACATGTTTAATTAAGTGACTTCAGACCCTCCGAGTGAAAACTGTGTTATGATGCGCGTAACTTCAACTTGTCACTTGGGTGTTGTTCGAAGTAATAGAAAGATTAATGACGGCTTAACGAAGTTCAGTTGATGTTAAACATTCACTACGTACTAGCCACAGTTCCTTCCTTATGTTGTGATTTGACGACAGCGTTACAAATAATATTAATAAGTATATGTGAAAGGATATATTTCTGAAACCTAAACTAAACAAAATTTAAACTTGAAAAAGATTACAAAACGTATATTTAACTAAAAGATACATCTTTCTACACTAAAATTTAGATTCAAATTATAAATAGACGCTAGATAAAATAAAAAAATAATATAATAAATTAAAACCGTAAAATAAATTTGAGTAGCGTCTTATCTTCTAGTGGATCTTACAGTCCTACAAATAAGTAATATCAAAAATGTAACAATTATTTACATACTTAACTTTACGTTGACAGTAAACTAGTTAACTACGACGTAAATGAATAATTACGTAACTAAGTTGTTCACTGCAGGTGTATAATAGTATCTTGCTAACGTGTCTGTGCATAAGTGTCGACATAATATGAACCGTAACTTATCCAAGTTCTCTGTTCATAAATGGAGTACAGCATTTCATATGCTTCAACGTATGTATGTATGCAACTAGCGTACCTATTAGGCAAGCCCATGCCTTACTAAAACAATTTAAATTAGTAATAACTGTCACTTTCGAACATGTTATTAATTTAACTCATACATAAATCAATTTGCTACACTTTCAATATTTGATATTTCAGGTTTTTCGGAACTTCCTCTTAAGTACCAATGTTTTGTATGACTGGAATACATGACATATGTAGGCGACGAAAGCATTGTAATATTGGCCTATTGTTCTCGAGACTATAGGCTTCAGCAAAAATATGCGGTCAATCCGAACACCGGCTTTCTAGAATTATAGTTCATTGTAAAAATGCAAATTACTTGTTATGAATTTCTCGAGTTAAAAAAAAAGCTTCGAAAAATGCAAATTGAGGACGTGGTAAAGAATAAAAGCCGTATACTTTATATACAAATTGCTTGGTTTTAAATCGGTTAATATACTATGTATATGGTAATTAGTTAAATGGGGTCCTTAAGTGCATTTGTAACATAGTAAATAATATAATTTTTTCCTTAAAATTTTAGCTGTTCCTTGTGAATAACAGTTATTTTATTCTTCAGTGGGTTCATCTTTCCGATGGATACGGGTACGCGCCCCCGAAGACCACAGCTGTTACTATTCTTCTCCAGACATCCATCCAAATAGTGAATTCCCACCCCCCCCTAAATTCTTACCCAGTGTTCTTAAATTTCTATGCATCAAATCTTATAGTCGCCAACCAACATGCCCAGCGTGGCGACTTAATGGCATAAACTCCCCAAATGAAAAGCACAAAAAATTACGGTCCCTAGTACCCGGCAGCACCGCTATTCCTGGCTAAGGTGACGGTCATGGTAACGGCGGAGCAGGGGGTGCTAAGAATCTCCGATGTGTAGGCCACCATCATAATTTAAGTCTTGGAGTGGAGGCCGCGCATAGGACGAAGCTAAGGACCGCATATAGTGGAAGGCAGTGGGGAAGGCCTATGTCCAGCAGTGGTCTGACACATACTGATAATGATGATGAATGACGATGAACAGTTATCTAATTAATTAAACAAAACTATATAAATAATTAAAGTAAATGTTGTATGATTCTTGGTGACTTTGAAATATTATCGACCTAAAAAATATATGATGTAACAGAGGTACAACATTTTTTTTCGTACAGCTTGCGTACTATGAAATTCATGACACGCGCGAGGACATATGACTGATTGAGTCTTGTTTGTACGTTGCCTATCATATGCTTTAATTTAATACAAGGGGAATACTACATGGATATACTGATTTTATATGGGTTCAAATAAATACAATTTATATGTTAGCACTAGATTTACCGAATATTATTTTGACGGATCAAACCTAGATAAAAAGTTCCATACAATAATATACACTGCCGGCTAAAAGTTTGAGAGCACCTTGAAGAAATTACAATATTGAATAAAACTCCAAAAGTTAGTGCTCTACAAATTATTTCTTTACCTTATTAAATAGGCAACTCGTTATGTAACATAAAATAATTTATAAACTACAATAATTGCCATTATTATTGATTAAAAAATATATATTATTTAAAAAATCTTTTCGTCGAAAAATCTTCCCTTACTTTTTATAACTTTTTTGACCAATCTTGGTAACCGGGCTATTAGTTTATT
>DWQX01002908.1:0-19771 GCA_018245475.1 Pharmacophagus antenor
ATATAATATTATAAAAAATCAAGTCATAATCTAGTTCATTTCATTTAGTTGAATATTAAAAGTCTATATATAGTTTTGTCTTCTCTTAAATAATAATAATAGTTTACTCAAACAAAAGATCGGTGAACAACAACGTATACAAGAGAAAACAAGTAAAATCTAATGCCGTTACAATGTAGTAGTTATATATCATAATATTATTTATCATATTCCAGATTACAATGCGTTATCTACTAGTCTTCGCCGCCATCTTTTTAATGGCGGACGCAAGACCGGGCTTGATATTTACTCAGCCCTTGCAGCCAATCGGTATCCAGTACGCCCAGCCGTCAGCATCAGTTGTTCAGCCACATCCGGCAGTAGAACTGAACGCGGCGAGCGAAGCACTTCTTCCCCCCGAGCTGTTGAAGTCTAAAAGCTTCTATGATAATCCAGCTATAGCTGCGGGTCTTGCAAAGGAGTCCTGGTTCACCAAAAAAGAGATGCAAGTGGTAGAACGTGAGGCTGAAAAGATTCCGCGTGAACGAATCTACAAAATTGTCAAAAATGCCGGATTTTTGGATAACCATTGAGTTTATTTATAAATTGATAAAATTATATTTTGTCAAAACGTAATCTTAACTTTTACTTTTGTCTGAATGTACTTTACCTTTTAAGTCAAATTTATACTTTAGTTGTTTAAAATGTTACTTTATTATGTTACAGCTCGTATTAAGTAATATTAGAGAAACTTTAATTATTATGCCATAACTCAAATATTACACTAGTATTTTAAGTAATCTAAATGTATAAATTATAGAATTTAGATACATTATTGACATACTTTAACGATGTTTAACAATAAATTAAATCTGTATATAGTGACAATGTATCATAAGAGTTAGCTTTTACGGATATTTACACTAATTCATAAATCTTCATTTGCACTTGTAAATAATATTCGCATCAATTTAACGTCACCTTGTAAACCTTAGTACTATTATTGTGTTGTGAATCTAAGTCATAAGTTATTGTGATTATTTTGAAGTTAACTTTTATTGGGTTTTGGTATATAAAATTAGTTAATCTTGTTGTTTAGTAGAAGAATGGTTTTGATGGATCAATTTATAAGAATTATAACTATTTTTTAAATATAGACATTGTTTATTGTTATTTTTAAGTATACGTTAAGTAAATTGAAGCAATTAGTGCGAATTGTAAGTCATTGTTTCGTATTTATCTAATTAAATTATTCAAATAAATAAAAATGTTTTGATAATACTACGTATTTACACCAAATTCTGTTTGTCACAATTTTCTCCATACAGAGGCTTCTTGAAGCTTCTGCCGCGCTTGCATGTCACCCAACATTCGTGCACAGGTTTCTGGATAAAATCTGTGAATAATATGAAAACGTATTAAAACAACTAAATTTTGTACAGTGAGCCTCGAACTTATAATGAAAGCTAAATTATTAATAAGACAGTCCATTACATCATTATTAATTTTTATATAAATATTAAGAATATTTTGATATTTGATTCAAATATTAATTTTACTTAACTAATACTTCTCTAAATTCTTTCATAGAAATGTTTGCAACAAAGTAACAATTTGTTCTACAACTTTGTTTGCAACACAAAACACGATAAGTTCTACAAAAAGTTACCACAAAGGTCTTCCAAAAGTATAAATGAAGCCGTGTCTGCATTAGCTACGAGTAATATCAAAGAGATACCAGTGGAGAATTAACCATTTAAACATGAACTTTGTCTGGTGGCGGTATACCAGCCATGACATTACCAGAATGTGGAGTTCATAGTTCTCATAAGGTTGGTCTGTCTGCGAATAGAGCATCGTATGTCAAAAGTATATAGCCAAAGCACATATACCACTTACAGAGGATTTCATAATTACTGAAATTCTCCGGACTCACTTGTTGTTAACATTACTTTTATAACTAAGAACGTTAGAGATGATATTCTTAGAAATATTGTTCTATGTGTGCTTTCATATAATTAATTAGGTACATATTATTACTCTTATTTTTATGAACATTAAAGTTTTAATATCAGTATAATAAGTTACTTTTTAGTTAAAGATCAAATTTATTTAGCAGAGATTAAGTTTCGGAGTAGGGCTCTCTTTTATTTTAGTGTATTTTGGTTTCGATTCATATACATCCACAAGTCGACTCGATTAACAATTTTTTTAAGTATATTTTAGTCAGTGGTCACAGATAGAACATAAATTAAGAAAGCGTCATGGTTAATGTGGATGTTACGATTGAGAGGTCTTAATGTTACAGTACGATATCAATTACGTTTCTTGTAAAATATAATTAACTAAAATTTCTATTATAGGCTTTATTCAATCTATTCGTTTATGTAAAATCTATTGCCTGATAAGGATCTTTAGATTCTAACCGCTGCTACATAAACTATACGCGTTAAAAGAATTATGAATTTAAATCATTTAAAACATTAAAATTATAATAAATGTTTCGAAAATACCTCGGACAGGTTTGGTCATCCTAACTACACGTGTTTCCCGGCACGTGTACTATAAAATGGGCGGCAGCTCTACTGTGAATTACAAACTACAACATCCTGATTTCAGTAACATGACTCATCTGTACTTATTTTATTATTCAATAGTATACATGTGGCTTTACCGACGTCGCTTATTATTAGATTTTACCACGGTTTGTTTTATCATTTCGTTCAATAAAATATTTATATTGTGGAAAATAAAATAGGAAAGTACCAACGTAGTTTCTTATTCTACTTTCAATTAGTATTCCGGTATGAACGATGGTGTAGCTGGAGAAATTTTGACAATTAACTAAAATTAAAAGTAATCTTTAACAGCACACAAAAATATAAGAGTACGTTCGAGAAAATAAAAGATTCTTATAGTGCAGGACTTAGAATCTAATTTCTAACAGCGCCTTGAATTCGGGTGTATTTGTTATAATACAAGCTGATGACTTCCGACAAATTAAAGCCAATTACACAATATTCCGCAACAAATGGTAAATTTCCATCTCGGTACTATAGCTTTGACATGATTGGCAAATTAAAAAGGTTCATTTTCTTTTATAGGCGTGCAATCAGTAAAAGTTCTTTCTTACGGGTATATTAGGCAAACAAGCGAGCGGTTTACCTGAGGGAAAGTGATCGCTGTCGGCCATAGACAGGCCCAATGTTCGAGCCAGTTACGTTGCCGACTTTTAAGAAAGGAGTAGGCTCATTTCTTCTAGGTCTAAGCCATGTGGGTCCGAAAATACCGCCGGCGAAATCTGAACCGACAGTGCGTTATAAAATATGATTTAAATACCAGACACGCCATAGATTTATATACTTGGCTTCAATGATGTAGGTTGAACATGAAATGTATGCTCGTTTTATTTCTTTGAAAAAGTAAAATTATAACCTTTTTTACTATCACAGTTGAATTCGTGCATATCGCAGGTGTCTATAAATGTTCTCATCTCGCCGCAAGAATCGATCCCACATATAGGCACTTGGTCATGGCGGCAGATGTCCGCGATCTTGCATTCCTCTTCCAGCTTACAGAAAATTGAGATTATTAAGAACATAATTGTTTTTTAATGCGTAGAGTTAACATGTTGATAGGTAATTAAGTTGGTTTGGATCAAGAAATATCTTCTTAATCAAATCTTTAAGGCGCGACTATATCATTTACATACATAATATTTGTTTTTCTTAAAAATAGTTTATTGATATAGGGCTGGTGAAAACAGCACATTAGTTTTAAACCCGACCCTTTTTTAAGGTGTACAATAATGCTTATTGAACAAAAAATTCTTGAAATATTTAATTATCTAGAACTAAAAAGTTTCTTTGAATGGTTATAGATTTTTATGGAATCGGTATATCTTAAGTAAAACAATAATATTTATCTTTGTTAAAATTTGTAGAATGATTTGATAACTTTAAAACTTTTAATTTTATAACTCAAGTATGACTGCTACGACATAGGTTAGATTTAATGTATTTCAATATTTTGTGTGATCTACAGATGTTTGTGCCATGTCCATGGTTTCTTTTAAAATTGTGCTATTATGTTATAACCACCTCTTACAGGAATTTAATCTAATGCCTTAAAAAAACGTACACGATTTAAAATATTAATTAATGTAATTTTATAATTTAAAAACGAATTATCTATTTTGCCTCATATTGTCTAGAAATTTCTACGTCTTAAATTTTTCCGCAGTTTATCTCTAGTTCTGGATTCAATGTATAAATATGAAAGTGGACCAAGGCAGAGACAAAAGGCGCCTGGTTTGTACGTACTTCATTCTGTAAGGCCACTTAACCCGCTTTCTGAAAATTCCTCTTTTGGCACGCGGCGTAGGACAACCACTTGAAATTGGAACGAATAAACCCGATGATACTCAAAAATGTACGTCATTAGGGACTGACGATATTAGGGAACAAAATAAATAGACCCATCACATGTTTTTATAGATACATACTTTTGCTAGTATCAACAGTGGAGAGTTTCTTTTAAAAAATAATAATTGGTAGAAAGTTATAATATTGATGTATTGTACTATGGACTACTAAGATTAAGAATTGTAGATTTGTTCCTACTTTTCACTACAAATAACTCGTACATTCATAAAGAAATTGAAATCATTTATCTATATACTTAAGGCTTTGATTTGTTACGAAATAAAGGATTAAAGTGTTGTATTCGTTGTGTTAATTTTTATTGTGTATGTAAAATGAAAGGAGATATTGCGATTCTTTGTATTGTATAAAGAAATCTAATATCTATGTCGACTATACTTTTTCAGTACTCCTACACACGCGCAAAACCCTCCCCCACGCTCAGTAAAATGTTTTGCAGTTCATTGCCTTGTATATAAAATAACATTAAATAGAAAGTCATTTTATACAATGAACTGTTAAAAGTCAAGTACATAATGTATATCTGTAGTACATAAACTAATATGTTCATTATAATATAGTTATTCTTATAAAATATACATTGTGGTTATAGTTTTCACATTCAAACTATAGAACATACTGGAGTATAAAACTTGTCTGTATATGTTTTTATGCCTATCAGGTACAACTTTCGATTTTTAGAATGGCATGACTCAAAAGTGCAATACTTTGCATGCTAACACTCAAAGAATAAAAAAAATGCTGAGCACTGTTCTGTTAAATAAATGGAAATCCGAATTCGAATAAAGATAGGTATTTCATACATTTAATGTACATTTGCTATTTACGTGTCAGTTTGTTAATGGAGTCTATCCACCTCAATAGATTATTAAACGAGATACTATACATACCTATTAAGCTGAAGAAAGCATAATTTACCTAGTAAATTAAAGGAAACTAAGTGATTAAATTAAGTAAAAAATGATGTCATGTGGACATTATTTTAAACATTACTATTTTTATATTTGCTTTCAATATTTAACACGATCCAAGAAAACTAAAATATTATCACTAGAATATGAATATATGAAGGCAAATAGTGATTAGCTTAGCTATACTAACTATAGAAAATTATGTTGTAATACTTATTTTCACCGAGAAAATTATGGTTAATGACGTAACATGATCAAGTCTACTTACGCAATAATATTATAATAAAGAATTTTCGTTATTAAATGTACCAAATAAATGTGATTGAATTACCATGACCCATCTTACAACAAATAAAAAATAATAATTACCTTGGCACTATCAACATGGCTGTCACATGTCTTTAATGTTTTTATTATTACTAAAGTTAGAAAAAATATCTTTGACAACATATCACATAATATCACGAGATATTATTTTTTTTAAAGGCGTATAGTTTCACGTCTGAGTATTTCGATTATACGAGAAAAACAATATATGCCATAAAATTACAATGAATTTTCGCATTTTGATATGCTTATTTCATTTTCACATGTGTTATATTTTATTTCGCTTTTTTTATTTTTTGAAGACTTAAAGATATTTTATGGATATGTCAGTACCGTGACACCCTTTTTTATAGAAACACATATATTTCATTTAAGCCAGAAAATGAATATGCAGGTTAATATGATATAATCAGGTGTTAGTGCGAATAAAATACACTGGCTCAAACCAACTTGATTTATTAAAACGTAATGTTTTTTATCGACAATGGGATAATACTTGATCCCAATTTCACCTGATGTAATATAGAAGATTTCACCTGATGTAGATGGTGAAGCGTGCTTGTCCATAACGCTTCTGGCTCCCGCATGTATAATTACTGTAAAATAATGCTGTTATAGCGGCAGATCGATATTAAGGGTGGGAGTTAGCCAAGCGGATTCTCTTATCACAAAGAAAATAAATTACAATTACTCCATTATTCTTGGGGTTTCGGAATTGAAATCGTGATCGCCGTTACAACACAAGCAGTTAACCACTATGCAACGGAAGCAGTTGAGCGATCCAGAGGCGTTTTGTAATTCATGACAAATCTGAATAGTAGTTTTTGTCTTAATTCGCTATTCTACAAAATATATTTATGACTTATCTTTATTAGGTTTAATTCAAAACTGGAACAAAGTTTTGATTTTTTTAATATTTTATTATGTTTTGTTTTGTGATGGAACAAAACGTTTTTATATTTAATTAAGTTCGAAGGCTTTTAACGTTGAGATTGCAGTCCGTGCGGTACTCCGGCTTCTTGAACGAGCGTCCTCTTTTGCACGTCACCCAACATTCGTGTATCGGACGTTGTTTGAAATCTTGAAATTAAATGATAATTATTGTATTATGTATTTACATTAACTTAATTTTTTATGCTTTATATTATACTATTTAGTATTCGGCTTCTAAATTCAATAAATAACGGTATAAATCATAACTTTGCAGATGGATGACGTCTTAAGCAAACCTTTTGTTCTAATTTATTATTACATAAATATTCCTGACTAAAAGCTTCTCAAGATCCTTATTTATCATTTCACAAATTTAAGGCGTTAAAACGTATTATACAGAGACACAGACTTACTTAAAAAATATGTACGGATATACGTAGCATCAGTGGCGGTCCTCCCATAAAAGCTCCGGAACCCCGCATACCCCATTTAAGTAATATAGTACACTAAAATTAATAAATCTAAGCACGTAAATTATTAAGGTGGAAATAATAAAAAAATGAATTTATGTATTAACATTTTTTATGTAGATGAGTACTTAGGAGCTCGGACTTGTCCTATGGGCACGCCTCTGGCTAGTGTGACTCTCTGCCTACTATATTTGTAATACCTTTTCTGCTGTCGCAGTTGAATTCGTGCATGTCGCATGTGTCGATAAATGTTCTCATTTCACCACAGGAGTCGATCCCGCACATGGGGACCTTGTCATGGATACATAAGTCCGCTATTTTGCACTCCTCTTCGTTCTATGTTAATAAAAAAAAAACATAACAACGACACAATCGAATTGAGTTAAAGTTTCCTTGTTCAGAGTTAATTTTCATTAACGAAAATTATTGTTCTTAAAAAAATATGGACAAAAACTAAAGGGAAAACTTTGTTTTTATTGATTTCACATCTATTAAGAAATTATTTGAAATCATAATTTTATGAAGAACTATAAAATTAATTAGATCTAAGTAAGGTTCCTCCCTGCCAAGGCTAATAGAGAACATTCATTTGTGGACTAATCCAAGCTGAAGATTAAGATGAAACAGTTCTTTCAAATCAATAATTAATAAATCCATGTTCAAAATTTTCCTAATCTGTGCGAAAGAGAGTTGCATCAGAGTTTCAGTAATAATAACTAAATGCATAAATACCTTTATAGACTCACTGTGTCCTTTTACATTACTTGTGTATAACAGCAAAACTAAAAGTTGTTATGAAAAATTATTAGTAATCAAATTTAATGACGTTATTGGATATAAAGGAATGAATGGTTTTTATGTATAGTATAATGATAAATATAAATTTCCTAAAAAAACGTTCTGGAAAAATTATTTTACTGCTTACTTACTAAAAACAATGTACATATTGCATTCATTCTTACAATAGATATGTGGTCATTTGATTTTTCAAAATAATTTTAGGTGGCAATAAAGAAATACAGGGAACAAATGCTTTAACAACATCGTAAACTTCGTGAACTAGTTTTATGACGCAAGCGCGAACGAATTCGATTGCAATCAATGTTTTAAGTGTTTCTATACAAACGTGAAAACGTTATTAAAAAAAGAAACGGTTCATAAATGTAAATATTCTCTGTCAATTTATTGCTACAACTTCATTATTACTTATAACTTCAATCGCATAAAATTTACTATAAAATCGTTAACAATGTTTAATTTTTATTACAAATTTATTCTCTTTACAACCATTTTGGTAAAAATATCTTTGGTTTAAAAATGTGAACTTGTAAATACAACACAAAAATTTTAAAATTGAATTGTTATTTTGTTATATAATATTGTTTACAATACATATAAAGCAATATTACAAAATGACTTTAGGTATATGTAAAGTACAATAAATGTTAAAAATATATAATGTAAATTAGTACAGAATGCCAACAAATTTATGTCAAAAATTTTGCTATACTTCGTATCCTTACATTATGCCTGTAATGCTTCTTAAAACATTAATTTCCAATGTACCTACGAATGAGCGTAACAAACACGAAACGTCTAATCGAAAAGTTTATTAACATAAAGGCGTATCAAAGTTCTTGATTCAATCATTTTGATCTAATAAATCACATTAGGCCTCTTTACTACTATTAAATCGTTTTGATACTTGAAAATATTCGTCTAATATTTTGAACACTAAGATCATTTAAAAACAAAATATTATGATAACGGAGATATTGTACAATGTTAACTCTATAAGAAAGCACAAAAAAGGTACAGTTACAAAAATTACTATGTTTTAATATCTTTTTTTCTATACTACCAATTTAATTTACATTGTTTACGTGTAAAGTGTATTAATTACGGTACAATGAAATTATGAAAATAACAAAATCCAAGTCTTAACCAAGAACTAAAAAGGTCTACGCATAATTTAAATTCGCTGTATCAATAAAACCTTCTCACATTAACTTAATTCAGGTTGACTTTTTTTTTTTTGGGGCTGGAGGAAATCCTTTTGGGTGCTAGGAACCCATGGCCAGGACCGTTAACTACGCACAGGCAGTGTGCGCAGCCGGTGTGTGGGGCGCCAGCCCACTAAAACCCCCCTGTGTTCCATCGACGCCGCTTTGGCCGGGAGCGGTATCTGATGCAGCATGGCCCGCGCCCCGGCGGCGGATCGGGCGGCCCTGCTAGCGGCCCTCATCTCGAGTCCTTTTGGACGAACCACCGTCCGGTGCAAGGGAACACTCTCACACCGTCCGCCAAGGAATTCAGGTTGACCTGTCCCTCTTGTGCAAATTGTAATTAATTTTAAGAATTAAATAGAAAGTAAATTGAGTACGAGATTTAGCTTTTAAAAATTTTCTTTTTATTATTTGTTTTTTTAAACGAGAATTGCGGTGAAATCATAGGTAATATTGAAAGACAATTACAAAGATTTCTGTTATTAATTTGACTTTGTAGGCGACAGACGTGTATTTCATTTCTTGAGAAGAAAAATAACATGTCCATATATAAATAGTTGATGATTGAATATATTGATGGTACTGAAGATTCTGATGATGCTAGTTGGTGTTAGTCTCATTGAATACGACTATTACAGCTTCATCGGAGATGGCAGGTCCGGAATCTATAAGCTAAATTATATGATGTCCAGTAAACATCACTCACAAAATATTTTATTTTTATCAGTCATAGGCTAGCACTTGAACTCATTTAATGTGTAGAGACAATGAGGTGGGAGATGTTGAAGCGTGGTCGCCTAGAACAATTCAGGCTCTCAAAATATTTGATGAATAATTATTTCACATGGGTCCTGCTGATCTGTACAGATTACTATTGTTTGTACATTCAGCAAGTATTTTAGTGCAACTTATTTAAATCTATTAGTCTTCTATTTTAATCATAATTATAAAGATATTAATTTTGATTATGACAAAAATATTTTTGTAAGAATCCAGATTAAAAATTAAAAAAAAAAGTATATCAAGTATGAAAACTTGCCAGACATACTTTGTAATTATTGCTGCTATAAGTTGCAGTTCTTACACACTCTAACCCCATTAAAGTTCGTCCATTAACACGTAAGAAGCGTGTAGACACCATGAGGCGACTAATATTCCGTAAGTTATATTTTGTTTAAAGTAGGAGTATTTATAATTTTGTCGGCATATGTTAAGAATTTAATTATTTCAGTGGCAGTTGTTTCAATTTTAATATCAAATTCTTTCCAAATCGAAAACTTGGATGATGTCTTAGTTTATGCAGTGGAACCAGCTACAGTAAGCATTCATTTTCTCTAAACATTTTAACGAAATTTAACACTTCTTCCTAAGATTTTTGATTATTTTGCCAGAAAATTCGAAAACGCGAAGTAACAGATTCAAATAAGAAAAAACAAAACTTTAGTCAGTTTAGAGAATTTGTTGAAGATAAATTGATCCAACATACACAAGCGCTGGAGCATCTAGTTAAACTCGTACAGGAAAATGAAGAAACGACAAAACAATTGGTCGAAAATTTGAGCAGCAATGTAGAGAAGCCAAAAATGCCTGAAAAAATTGAGGTACATCAGCAACGTAGACCAATAAATGTAGAGGATGAACAAACTGATCATCCAGTAATAAAGCTTGGGAAAAATATTACAAAATATGGAATGTTAGTCGGCAATATTCTGTTGAATGAATTAAAAAATCACACAAACCCAATTACTCTTGTAGAAAGAGAACCAAAGTAAATAAGAGCATACATTCATACAGTATAAATTATCACGTTCATCTTTTTTTAATCAATAAAACTATTTTCTCTAAATGATTTTTCTTTATTTCCTACAAAATCAATTGTTTCTTTAATAAGTTTTCTGGCTTAGTGGCTGATTTAATTCTTTTGTATTTTTATTTATTTAGTATTTTTATTGTATACTAAAATTTCATTATTTAATTTTTGCAATAATTTTAATTTGAGCAAATAATGTTATGTTTTTATTGTTATCCCAGGATGTATAAAAAAATCATGCAACTATCGCTGTAATAGCACATAAGATGTATTTTTATTTCAGTTAGTGTCACGAAGATCCTTCGGATCGAAACCAGCGTTAGTACCAGATTCGTCAAATCAAAATCAAATCAGTCCTTGGTGTGGAGTAGCTATATTGTGCCACAGAACATATTCTCCCGTTTGTGGCTTTGATGATAATTTTGGGTACGGAAAATTTGACGATGTTTGTCATATGCTGCAAGTTAATTGTTATTGGAGATATAGTAAGTGATATACTTTAACAAATTTAAATTTTTATTTACTATGTGAATCATTGGTTTGTTAAATATTTTAAACTCATGCTTATTTTTCAGATTTTGCTCTCGTTCCTTCTTGCCGACCAGTAGTGTGATATAAGGATATTAGTATAATAAAGTGTATTTAATAATTATGTAAATTTATAATATTATACTTTTTAACCTACGCCTGGTCCTAGTTCTTTTTGGTTGGGACATACACCTTCATCTTCTTTCACATGTCTGAAAACTAATGAAAAAGGTTTTGTATAATATTACCTATTTAATCAAATCCAAAATTTAATTTTATAATAAGACTTTTTGTTATTCAATGCATTATTTGTTTTTACTATATATTGAAGATTTTCTGTTAGTATCTCAAAAATTTAAAATAAAGTATATATTCTTAAAAGCCGTATGAATTACAAAATTAATAATTATAAGAACTATAAAGTCTAATGTAAGTTCGTTTTGTTTGTATCAATATATTTTCTTTATTCTTTACCCATGTTATATTCGCAGGAATATTCGTACATATCGCAAAGGTCTATGAATGTTCTGGCCTCGTTGACAGATTTTCCACATATTATAACCGTATCGTGATAGCATGTGTAGGCGTGGTCACAGAGTTTTTTTAATTCGACCTGAAACAAAAATGTATAATAGCTACATATTTGTGATTACATGTTTCAAAATAGTTCCTTCATATGTGAATGCATCTTTGGGGAATGATGTGTCACTATATTCATTACCTTTCTATGTTATTGAACTTAAATTTTAGTTATATATTTTAAAAAAAGTTTAATAATTTTCAAATTCATTAAAGAAAGTATATAGCATAAAATACGTCATTCACTGTTTACGTTAGTATAATTTACGTAATTAATTAATATAATCTAGCCATGCTAAAAGTATTTTCTTGGCATATTCTGAATAAGATGTTTTCAGTGAATATCACTGAATCCTTTGCGGCGACAAGGCACCGCTGCGACGCCAATATGATTCACGCCACCAGTCTTTCTTATATCTTGTTATGGTTTATGCTATAATTCGTTACTACCATGTGATAGGATAGCAGTATTGGTTTTAATCAGCTGTTGATGATTTTTCTTATGAAGTGGCAAATGATATATTTTAACGAAGGTAAGGTAAAATTAGTAAAAGTCATCGACCGCAAATGATTAATCAATAGTAATCCTAATTATTTAAATGTTAAATCGTTTGTTTAAACTTACCACGTGATTTCTGTCTCCAACAAGATGTGAATGGATACAAGATATGAGAAAATAAAAAGAAACAACTGTTGAAAAGGCACACATTAGTCAGAATAGAATGTTGAAACGTATAGAAAATGACATGCCTCTATCACCGATTCAGAGCTAATAGTAAAATCCTCCACACTTTATGTGACAATAACAGGATACAAGTATATAAACAGACAAGAAAATTGCTATTCTATCGTCAATATTGAGATTAGCTACTTCAAGGAATTGTTGTTTACATAAGGATTGTTGTATTTTGGACGATATTTGGAGGCATTTAAACCATCTAGGCTTTTAAACACATCTGTTGTAGATAATCTGACTGCCATTTCATAGGTTCTGTTGGCGTATTTCAAGACATGGAATGGAAGGCAGAGTACCGATATGTACATCGATGTGTATTTGTTGCAAAAGTTTTGAAACTTTATCATTATTAACAGGAGTGGACTGGAAACACTACCGTTGTTATTGTTAGATTGCTGGAACTAAAATGGTTTAACAAAATTCTAAGAAATAAGTCATTGTTGACCAGTATTAACAGTATTATTATATATTAAATAAATATCTGGTAATTAGCGCGTTAATTCTAGAATTTATTGCGTGGAACCTAATTATCTTGGATAGTTTTGAATCACACAATTGCAATTATTAAGTGAAATGAACTCTTGACGAGCACTAGTGCTGATGAGGTTATCTTCTTCTCCTGTGTTTTTTCTGTATTGAGAACTAATAATTTACACAGATTCATAACCATAGTGCGAAGGTGTATTAACGGAGTTTTGAAAGGACATGAAAAATGTAATTGTGTAAATAACCAAATTTGCATAATAGAAACTAGAAGATTCGCTTTCTAAAAATATATATTAGAAGCTTATTGGCTATTTTATAAATTAAAATATTTCGACTTTATATAATTATTTAAGAGTAGTATAGAATAACAGGCATTGTTGTTATGTGCAGTTATTTTATATATTTGATTTAATATATAGTCTTAACATATCAGTAAATATTCGGTGTTATTTAGTAGAAAAAAAAACAAAATGTAAAACCCATTACGAAATATGTATTATTTAGTAAAAACAGAGTTACATTTAAAATATACCATTTCATGATAGAAGCGAGAAATACAATAATTTACTTTAATACGTTGGTGAAGGGATAATGTTTAATACAAAATCTAGTCAAATTAATCATCATAATAATTATTTGTGGGACGTCGGGACACGCTCAGTACAGATTTATCCTCCGGACATGCAGTTTGCTTGTAATCTGAAAGAAAAACGCAAAGGTACGTAAATGTAATATTAATCATATACATAATCAAAGCTATTAATGACGTGCGGTTTTTATCCAATAAATAATTTGTCTGTGAACGTAAACGTCTGTGAAATAATTTGAATCATAAATTAGAGAAGACATTTTTATATTTGTGCTTTCGCGTAATGTTCCATAAGTATAAGAATACAGCATATAGGTTTTACGTAAGTAAATCATTTAGATATCATTTTAAATAACTACTATTTACTTAAATACTTACTTCTTCGCCTAATGCAGTTAAAGTCGAACATATCACAGAGATCCCGGAATCCCATGATATCCCCAGCGTGGTTGACACCACACACCGGCAGTCGGTCGTGGTTGCACACCTTCGCCATGCTGCACCACTTTGCACCCATCTAGCAGGATTTAATAGAATATATATTACAATTTATTAATAAAATTTCCGTAATTTTTGTTTACTTTGAAACTCAAAAGTTTCATTGGAAGAGAGTGCCTTATGGCGTTATTTCAGCCTTTTTTATACGTGTTATTTTACACCGGTAATTAAATTTCATATAAATTATTTGAAAAAAAAATTAAATTGTCATAACAAGTTAGGAGCTGTTATAATAAATAGGGACAATCTGATAACAGTTGAAACAAGAAATTAATAAGGAACAGATCTGAATAGGAGTATTTGAAAAGAACTAATTACATAATAATAAATAAGAAAATCTAAAGTAATTGTCAAAGTTAAACATATGTTGAACACTGGATCAAGAAAATAATAGGGGGTGTAGTGTTGATACAGAAATAATGCTGAATATTGCGTTTCAAAGATTTTATATTATTCATAACTTTAAATGAACTTGAAGATATCTCAGTTACTAAAAGTTATGAATAATAATAGTTTATTTATAAAAAAAAATAAACTATTTAAATAGAAGGTCCCATTGTCAATGCATTGAAAACAAAAACTTTATTCATCGGGGAACTGGTAAAAGTTTAATAACATGGAAATTGAGCACGCTGCGTTTGCGCGGGAAATTCAAATATTCAAAGTCGCTGTTGTTTCTACAGAGCAAGGTAAAAATTTATTTATGAGCATACTTTTTTTTCTTTTCTTTATTAGAAATGGCCTAACATTTAACCTCAATTCTACATGGCGTTAAGTGATAATGTAACATTGAGCATGCGTGCCCAGAATACTCTTGCTCTCACATGTACGACTGTCGGAACACAGGAACGCTATCATGGTGGCTGGTCAACTTTGATGGTAGTAGCTGGTCAGGTGGGTTCGAAAAAACCCTACCATTATTTATACTCCACTAATCATATGGCCACGGAATCGAACCCGGGACCACAGTGTTAAAACGTACAATTAAGGAACTTTACAAGTTAGAAACCTTATATTTTTTAAGATGCAACTAGCAGGATATTCATTTGATAGTAAGTGGTACATACATCTGCGCATTATAATCAGGCGGTAGATTGGATGTCTACTTTGCATCAAATTGTATTCCCTTGGAAACGAACATATTAGGGCTCGTTGTTTGTGTTATTTCTCTAGTCAGTGTGCTTTTCAGATCGGAACACAGTACTGTATAACAATAGAAGTAGGCGCCGTGGTCTTACCTAACTACACTTTTCTAGTGCCACTCCAATTACTGGAGGTTGGCAGTCATTAGCAGAAATTCCTTATTAAGGCGCGTCTAAAAAGTTATTATGACACTCTTCATTCGTGTCCATTCACGAAAATAAATTAGGCAACATAGTTGTGAATTTCTGAGTTTTGCGGAAGTCTATGGGCGACGGTGATCACTTTCCATCAGATGAGCCATCCGCTAGTTTGCCTCCTCTGCCTATAAAAAATCACAAATATTCCGTTAGACTATCATTATACTCGTATGTACGAAGTCATTTATTTCATTGTAGAAAGGTTGATATAAATAATGAATTTGCAAGTGATATAAATGAAATAATAGATGGAGATGAAGCGTTACTCGTACTTTTTTTACCTTCCGCCCCATAGTGACGTCTTCGTTATCACGCTCTGGTGGTGGTCCATGAGCGACTACCACAGTTATCACGCAGCAGGCCAATATAATTACTGAAAGCGTAAGATAAATTGTTCTATAAATATATATATATATTTTTAAACATTGAGTATATTAATAGCTTTGATGAAAATGTACAAAGTGATAGAATAGAATTTAATAGATATTTAATATTTTGCCATCATCATCGAGTTAAATAATGTGATAGCTTTGTTGAAGATGTAGATAGTGTCTCCAGAAATATTCATAGACTTCCATGTTATTGTAATTTTAAATAAATAAGTAAGGAAGTCTAGCTATCCCGGCTAACTTCGTATCTCCTAACATTCAATAAACGACGTGAACCTTTAATTTTTCAGGATATTTATAATACTATAAATGTTTTTCCCTAAAATAAGCGATCTACTCGTACTTGTCAAGTTGATTGAAAATCCGTTTAGTATTTTATCGTGATTGACGTCGTAAGACACACACAGACAAAAATAAAAAACTAATGACTGTTTTTACTTTTATATTCTCAAAAAATTATGTTCCAGTTCAAATTATCAAAAAAATTTCGCCTAAATTACAGTTTTGTTATATGTTTAAATTTAATGTATTTAAAACGTTAACGTTATTATCATACGTACCCAAAGTCTTCAGATTCATTTCGAGTTTCTCTCCGTTGACCAGATACCTTCGACACTTGATTAGAAATGACAACACGATTAGTTTCCGCCTCACCAAATGTGTTTACAAACTTAGTCTGTTATTTCCTAGAACACCCTGCTATATAGACAAGCTTCGTACGAAGTAATTAGTTCGTACATAAACTTATTAGCGATGGTACAATGAATATTTTCAACCATTGTTTAGATAGGCGGCACGTGTTTACACTTATGTTGCTTCGTTGCGACGAATTCTGCAAACCAATTAAATTGTTTTTATTAGTCGTTAAGAAGGATAGTCGTATTATGAGTTTGACAGTTATAATTTTTTCTTATTCCTATTCTTATATATGACTAGCTGTCACCCGCCCATTTCGCTAGGCGTGGTAATGTTTTTATTTAATATCAGGTTTAATCCTATTTCAGTGTGTCTAACAATTTTTGGAAATTAAAACTATAACTAACTAAGATTTTATAACTCAGAGAATAAAAAGTTTCATTGAAAATCGATCTCTTTCCCTCCGTTGAGAGCGGAATTTCAAATAGTTACTGGATGTGTAGGAAACATCACAAAGAAAATACCCTCCAATTTTCAAGTCTCTTGGACCAACGGTTAATGATCTGCGTTAATCTAAGTCATCTTTTTCAAAAGTGTTCTGAATTTGATGATTCTTTTTGAAAAATTCATGTTACAAAGTCTGGATCCATTGATTTTAAACCCGAGTTGTAAAATAGTAACGAATAAAAAAATAAATTCAAGCTTTGTGTTTTTTCTCTGTTTATTTATTATCGATTATTTTGTAAATATTTTACTTTCTTATAACTCTTAGATTAGAAAAAAATATTCATCTTGTTTAAAGTTACAGTGTAGTTATAGTTTATTATATTTAAGACAATTGCTTCATAAAAAATTATATTTTTGTGTATAACGCTGTCAGTTTGAGTTTCGTATAAGTCGAATTCCGAAGGAATAATGATGACAAGAATCATATTACCAGACGTTGTTAAGTTTACCCGTTATAAAATGTTACGTTACGTTACGTTTGCCTTACTCGTTATGACATTTGCAAAAGAAATGAATGAATGAATACTTTATTGTACATGAAACAATTACATATAAGGGCTATGCTAGTCCAGTCTAGACTAAGTAGTAATTTTGTACTGTAGTTTGGCATCTGATGACTTAATATTTGGTATTTAAAGTAAAGATATAATGATTTCATTATATCTTTAAAGAACTTACTTGTTTTGTATTCGCAGTTGAATTCCAAAATATCACAACTGTCTAAAAACCTTCTTACTTCTCTAGTGACTGGGTCTAAACCGCAAAGGCGTTTCTTTGTGTGAACACAAACCACTGCCTCTAGGCATGCTATCTGAAAGATGAGATAAATCTTTATGAATGTAATAGTTTTCAGAACAAAATTAAGAAATTTTGTCCTATAGTAATTTCTCCGAGAAATCTTTAAAAGTATTAAGAAAAATCTTTAAACGTATAAAGGATATTTTGAGATAAAAGATACGGGTTATAGATGAAGTAAAATGTATCAATCCAAATTTTAACAACAAGGTACCTTTTTTTTCGACTGTGCAATAGTTATGTAAAAATTCAGTCCTAAATATACTAGAAATATATCTTGGAATATAGCCATAACAAGAATAAATTATCAATAAATTAAAAAGTAAAGATTATAAACACTATCTATTTCCTAACATTTTACGTGGAAACCAGCGTTAACGTAGAGGCGAACTATTCACAATACGAGTCTTAAATAAAGCAATAATCAGGAACAGAAACGAATAAGCAATAAATATACTACAAAAATATAAGCGCAGTAAAATTTTATGGATTCGAACTTACTTCGAAAAAGAATTCGAAGATTTAAACGCTATACATCGTTTATAAATAATAATTTTACAATGATTTACAAAAGTATATTCACAGGTGCTATTTTGTTAGAAGTGCAATAAATGGTTTTCTTTAAAATAAATATAAAAACTTTTTGTGAATTTCCAGGTACATCGGTGCTGATTTTCTTTTTACTTTCATCCTTGAGTCTGAGTGAACCATCGGGACGGGTAATGTTAATAGAATTACTCGATATAGCTAATTTCGTCAGCAAGATTATATTACCGTTGCACACATACGGAATGTGTGCAAAGTTTTATATTGTCGTAAATTACTATTAATAACTTATCCTATTATTGTCATATAATTAAGACATCGATCGAAATAAATTATACGTCTACATATGACATATATCTATATTTCGTGATAAGAAAATTTGGTTTCATAACAAACGAAAAATATTTTACGTGACATTTTTTATTTATTTTTTGTTGTTTTAATTCTCATTTTATTTCATCAGGCGTGTTATCATGCCAAGATATGTGTTCATAATGGTGTAGAAAAGTGTGGCGTTGATTCAAAGGGCAATATACGCAGATTTATCGATTCATGTGATATAAAAGAATACAATTGTCTGGAAGGTTCTGGTGAGGTCTTTACAAAGTACTTAAATTTTCATATTTGTTTAAAAATTTTTACCCTGATTTATAATATTTCATGATCTTTTTTTAGATTTTGTTAAAACAACGTTTGAGCAATGTAAATCGCTGCCACCACTAGAAGGTAATCAAAATGGAGATAAGATGGCTAAAAATGAGTCAAAAATTGTCCCTGATAATGCTAGTCAAATAAGTCCAGACGCTAAAACAACAGAAATAAACATAAACGAAGGTGAAAAAGGACAAGATTTAGACGACAACAATGTAACTACAAACCAGAATGACGATGTATTAAGCAATGATGAAGCTAATGAAAACGGTGAATTAGAAGTGGATATAAAGATAAGTAATAAAGACGAAGAAGATAATAACGACGACGTTGAGAAAGCAAATCTACCAGAACCAGATGATGTTTTTGAAGAAAAAGAGGTTTCTAAAGAAAATATGGTACCAAAAAGGAACGTTGAGTTGGATAATAATCATAAGTCTGACAGTGATGACGTTGTAATAGTAAATGATGAATCCGAAGCGAAGGAAAATAAAGAAGATAGTGATCACGAATCTCAAAAAGAAAACGATAAGTATAACCAGAAAACAGTCATTCAACTCGAAAAAGACTAAACTTTAGATTATTTATATAAATATATTTATATATATATATA